>JAXIVJ010000767.1:177500-182249 GCA_036785665.1 Chirona hameri | reverse complement strand
AGAATACCCCTCTCCATTATACGCTCGACGGGGCTGCAATAGAAATTAGCCCCCCCCCAAAAAAAAAAAACGCTGAAGCTGGCGATACAAAAAATGGATACTTCCGGCGAAAAAACTTCTTGCGAAATACATCAATCGTAATGTTTTGCCTCGTTCGTGTTTCTTCTATTTAGTAGCATTTTTGTAGCAATAGGGAAAGTGGCGTGTCTGGCGCTATTTTTTATCTGGAGATATTCACAACCAACGTAAGTAATATGTAATTTTACACGCAGCGTCGCAGCCTTTGATCTCGCCTGCTGAGGAGCGCGTGCGTGAATATCCATGTATAGGTTCCTATGTTGTGTGGAATACGTCTACTAGTATTAAGTAGGGTAAATAGGTTCAGTTAAAAAAATCCAATTTTATTTTATTTTGTATTGATTCCCAGATATGTACCGAGCAGGTATGAAATAAACTAGTATTATTATTACTAGATGGCCAGCGTTGCGCGATGCGCAATATGTTTAAAAAAATCGAAGTGAATAGTGTACAACCCTTTAGTCTAAATGACTCGAGATAACAGCGTCAGTTAGCCCTTTCTCACTCTCTCACCACATCTTAAAACACTTTTGCTCTGTCTTACGAATTTCTGATAAAAATCATATAAAACAAATAGAAACATCATTAACATATCACAACTCGAGTACCTACCCATTTAATCCCCTTCTTGTTTTGGCCCGAAGCTCATTTATTTGTCCTTTTCCTTGCCAAATGGTGTGTCCATTTCGTTTTGCAATCTTCCCGTAAATTAGAATGAACTACAAAATACATAACATAGGTACATGACCTACACTAAAGCAAAGAGGGTATGTTTTGTTTCACGAAGCCAAAAATATACAACACAGTTATCAACAACCTGCATCGCTGAACACTGCGTATCCAAACCAGGACTCAAATTGTGCGCTGTTTATGCGTCAGATGTGTAGAAAATTCGTCTAAAAATCCAGCCAGCTTTCTGAGCTGACGGCACGTGCAGATCTGACAGCACGTGCAGCTCTGACGGTGGCGGTCGCAAGCCCCATACAATGATTCGGCCCCCACGTGCGTCACAGACGTCGCACGCGCTCCGAAGTCGGACCAAAATCCAAGTTCGCAAATATCGTATTTATGTGTGAAAATTTCGCCGTCGCAGCTCATGCCGTTTCAGCGCTGTGGCCCGGCAAAATATTGCTTTCCTACGTACATACACACGGACATGTTGTCTTTAATATAATAGTGGGACTAGATGGCCAGCGTTGCGCGATGCGCAATATGTTCAAAATTCACCATCGTTCACAACCCTCTAGGCTAAATGACACGAGATAACAGCGTCAGTTGAGCCCTTTCTCACTCTCTCACCACGTCAACGCTTTTGCTATATCTTACGAATTTCTGTTCAAAATAATATACAACAAATATAAACACCATTAACATATCACAACTCGAGTACCTACCCATTTTATCCCCTTCTTTTCTTGGTCCGAAGCTCATATAGCGGTCTTTTTCCTTGCCATATTGTGTGTCCATTTTGTTTTGCAATCTTCCCGTAAATTAGAATGAACTTCAAAATACATAACAAAGGTACATGACTTACACTAAACATAGTTACATTACACATAGGTACACATAGGTACATGAAACATACCCTCTTTGCGGGTCGCAAAGAGGGCATGTTTTTTCACGAAGCCAAACATATCCAACACAGTTATCAACAACCTGCATCGCTGAACACTGCGTATCCAAACCAAGACTCAAATTATGCGCTGTTTATGCGTCAGATGTGTAGAAAATTCGTCTAAAAAGCCAGCCAGCTTTCTGAGCTGACGACACGTGCAGATCTGACGGGTCGTGCAGCTCTGACGGCGGCGGTCACAAGCCCCCAAAACAAATATTCGGTCCACGTGCGTCACAGACGTTGCACACGCTCCGAATTCCGCCCAAAATCTAAGGTCGCAAATATCTTATTTATGTGTGAAAATGTCGCCGTTGCAGCTCATGCCGTTTCGGCGCCGCGGCCCGGCAAAATATTGCTTTCATAGGTATGTCCATACACACGGACATTCCGTGTTGAATATAAGAGTGGGATATCTGCACTGGTAGCCGTACCACTGCAGGATACTGGCGGATCCAGGGAGAATTAGGGGCAAATGCCTCCCAGACACAGGAACATGGAGGGATTAAATACAAGTATGCCCCCCCCCCCCACACGCGTTCCTGCATTGGCCGTAGGAAGTGATAATTAGGAGAGCAAAAACTATCCCTCCCCTGTCAACGACTCTTTCGCGCTGAGGACCCGACGCCCCCCCCCCCCCCCGGGTCAACATGAAACGGAGCGAAATTTTACCCCCCAAACTTGAACCCTATATCCGCCAGTGACCCAAACCAATTTTGTGGCGACGTTCATGGTCCAACAAGCCCCGATCTCCCCTACTCTGCGATCAATGAGCAATTCTTCAAAGGATATTGCAATTCATGATATTTCGGAAATAATTTTAAGTCTTATTTTGGTTGGGAAATTCGAAAACTTAGGAATATCATGGAATTTTCATGTGATTTTGTAAACAAAAATATCACCGGGTAAGTATATTGTATTTTTGTATTTTAATTTAATACCTATCAAGCGAAAAATGGCATGGAATTACAGAAATCAGGGTGGACAAATTTAATGACTGGGGGGAGGGGCAACGGCTCACTGGAGGGGAATCCCCCCCCCCCCCCAGTTAACATGTTAAAATAAGCCCTGCGTGTGCCTGTTTAACACCAGCTATCTGGCGCTGCTGAGTGCTAACTACCCCGTCTGTTCCGTTTCCGTAGACCACTGTCCGGTCAGGAAGGAGAACAAAGTGCCGCCGCGGTCCCCCTCCTTTATCGGAGATCTCCGCGGCGGTCGCTGCGGGTCGCTGGAAGACACTACATCAGTACAAACTTCCCACTGCCTCCTCCAGCTCCTATAATTCTCACAAGTTGTCGCTGTATTGGCGCCATGCTGCGCCGTCATAAATTTGTCCAAACCATAAGCTCTTTGCCGCGGCGGCGGCGGCGGCGGCGCGGCGGCTCGGCCGGCAGCCTGCCAGTGCTGACACCTATCGGCCGTTCTGGAGGCTCGGCGTGGGCAGAGCCACTGGCAGCGCGGCTCGACGGTAGTTGGTGTCGGCCGCTGCTGCCGTGTGGGTGCAAGGGGAGGTGCGCTCGTGCTGTGAGTGAGGCGACTAGCGAGCGGTGCAGAGATATGTCCGGACTGTAACCAGGCGAGGCAGGGATGCGATGCTCAAGGCAGCGGGGAACGTCTCTGTTGGTGAGTGAACGGCGCAGCGCTGAACGGTTGTGGTGAGTCGAACGTGGTACGGCAGTCTTGGGATCATTCGACGGATCACGACATATTTTTTTGACGGTAAAAATAGCAAAAGTTTGGATACGCTGTTACTTGCAACTTAACTGGCAATACCTGCACGCATAAAATGATACATGTGGTCAAGGTGCAATAATGGGCTGTTATGTCATGACTACCTTCAAATGTGAACTTTTATTTCACCGTCCCACACCTCCGTGCACCTCCTCGCAGATCGTGCATTTCGCCTACACCTCCGTGCATTTCGGTGCTGTTGTACGAGTAGAATAGAACAGTATTGGTTGGTGTAGCCCACTCCGAGCCACTGACCGGTCTCAGACGTCTCCTCTCGTCTCCGACAATCGACAATCGACACAGGCCAGCCGCCGTGTTCAGGTGGGCGACAGAACGACTCGGCATTGTCGGCACGTGGCACGTGCTATAATAATGAAACACAATTCCCCGCTGCGTGACCGTTGTGAGGTGGTACGCTTTACCTTGCTGGACGGATTTCACAATTTGACCGCGATCACCTAGCCGCCGTCACCCGCGATGATGATCATTTCTCCATGATGTAGTGACTCGATAAGCCAGACGGGTAAAATTGGCATCGATCCCGACCATATATAGAACGACTGCCTTGTTATGAAGTCTGACGATATTTGTACATATATTCGTCTTTAGTGCGGGACTGTCAAATGCACATGCACGTGTCGTACATTTATTCGATTTAACGCGTGGCAAGTGGCGCACATTAATGTGATTACAACACTGATTTAACTTGTGAACCTGTGACACTATGGCTCCGATTGCAAATGAATGGCAGTCGTACATACTGCATAGAAGCCTTGGCTATTGCAGTTCATGACCGCTTCAGAATAATGTACATGAGGCATATTTTGACCACAGCTCAGTTTATGCTGTCGTTTATTTCGGGATTATGAGCACTAAATATTGGATTGTCTGAGCCAAAGACACGACAGTGAACTTGGTAGTTTCATTTCCTGAATGTGTATTCACAATGCACAATACATGATGCAATTTGACACGAGCATACTTGAGGACTGAACCACGTGTTTCTCAAAACCACAAACTACCAAGCGACGCCCCATAATGTCTTATATGATGACGGCGCCCCTACGGTGTTATTTTACATTATTTACGTATGCCAGCACGCCTCGCTGTCTGTAAATCTTCTATGATCAATTGTTAAAGAAAAGGATTGGTAGCGCCGCTTTTTGTGATATTTTAATCGTCTGAAACTGATCTATCTCGCCAATACCGAATGGGCTGCTGGACGCTGGTTTGGGTCTGTATGCGCTGGTCTGGGTTTGGATGCGCTGGTTTGGGTCTGGATGCGCTGGTTTGGGTGCCCGCGGTCCAGTGTCGCTGGTTTGGGTCTG
>JAXIVJ010000767.1:0-172500 GCA_036785665.1 Chirona hameri | reverse complement strand
TGTCCTGTTGTCTCATCTCACTCTGATGTCCTGTGTACAGATGGGTTCGGTCCTCCGCAGCCCCGTTGTCCTGCTGTCCCTGCTGCTGCTGCCCGCGGTGCCCAGCCCCGGTAGCGCCCCGCCGTGACACCAGGCAGATGAGCCTGCGATGGCGATCAGTCTCGGCCTGGCTGGCCGAGCCTGACTGGCCTGGCTGGCCTGGCTGGCCTGGCTGGCCTGGCTGGCCTGGCTGGCCTGGCTGGCCTGGCCAGCCCCGGTAGCGCCCCGCCGTGACACCAGGCAGATGAGCCTGCGATGGCGATCAGTCGCGCTCGGCCTGGCTGGCCGGCCACCGGATCCGTTTACCGCCCCCAGGCAGATGAGCCTGCGATGGCGATCAGTCGCGCTCGGCCTGGCTGGCCGGCCACCGGATCCGTTTACCGCCCCCAGGCAGGTGTGGGGCCGTGGCCAGTCAGTCTCGGCCTGGCTGGCCGGCCACCGGATCCGTTTACCGCCCCCAGGCAGGTGTGGGGCCGTGGCCAGTCAGTCTCGGCTTGGCTGGCCGGCCACCGGATCCGTTTACCGCCCCCAGGCAGGTGTGGGGCCGTGGCCAGTCGGTCTCGGCTTGGCTGGCCGGCCACCGGATCCGTTTACCGCCCCCAGGCAGGTGTGGGGCCGTGGCCAGTCAGTCTCGGCCTGGCTGGCCGGCCACCGGATCCGTTTACCGCCTCCAGGCAGGTGTGGGGCCGTGGGGGCCGGTCTGGCTACCAACTACCATCCCAGGACGGGCGGCAGGCAGGGGCACCTCGGGTCGGCGCTGTCTGCCGCAGCAGCAGGGTGCGGGTCGGACGGATTGAGAGGGGCAGGTGGTTATCCCCTGCCCCGTTCCGACCCGGCTTCAACCGACCGTCCTATCGCAGGACACATCACCGGCCGGCGACCGCACCGCGTATGTCCACAGATGGTCCGCTTATCAGATAGGGCGGCCATTCAGGACGCCGTGCTGGCGGCGGCTTTTTCTGCCTCTTCACACTGCTGCCTGTTCAGATCCTCGCCGCATCCTCACCGCATTCCGCGCCGTCCCGCCGGTGTCCGATATCGGATCTGGCCGATACGTCGCTGATTTGGGACCGGTGCCGTCCCCGGCCAGGGGTGTAGCGCCGCCACTGAGGGGGTGCGAGCCGGGTGCGAGCCGGGCCAGGCGTGAGTCGGGACCGCCGAGGACCCCAGCTGGGCTGCTGATGAAAAAATCCACCGCCTCCATTGGCTCCCCGCCGGGAGCGGCAAACCGATCCCTCTAAACAACTTGATTAGGCAGAACACGCGCACGTGGTGCTCAAAACAGTCGATTTGCGCTGAAGAGCGCCAGCTGCGTAGCACGCTGTGTGGTGATACTATCACCAGACAGGCTCCGCAGGGGGAGGGGGCATCGCAGGACAGAGCGGCCGTGCAGGGGGGGGGGGGGGGGCATCGCAGGACAGAGCGACCGTGCAGGGGTAGACCGGGGTCGCGGTCGGCAGCTGCTAGTGCCTGTCGGAACAAGTCACGCCAGCTGATTCAGAGGCAACGGACATGCACACGCCCGCGTGTGGATTACCAAGGCCTGAGATCCGGGTGCCTCGTAGATTTGGAGACGGTTTGACCATATTTGTGGAATTCCCCCGCTGTTTCGACCTCGGTGTGAAGCCGGTGTCTGTTCTGGGACCTGTCCCTCCCCAGACAAACTGTGAGCGATCGCTCGGCGTCGAAAGCCGGGCAAAAACCCAGCTCAAATATGCGACCGCCTCCAAACTATCCGGACAATCTTAAACGATGGCATGTCCCCGGTGATGGGACAAGTGTAGCTCTTAATTAGCTCTTCCAGCAGTGAAAACTCGACGCTCGCCATCTCCGAATTCCGAGTGTTTTGTCACGCGGCCAGCTTCGTTAAATTTGTTCGCTCGCTTTGTCACCGCATATTTCTGGCATGTCCAGGATATATCCTGGTTCTCACCGAGGTTTTGTGGTCTGGAGGCATTCTTATCTGGGAGGCAAAACATCTGTCAATGGTCCTTGCGAAGTCATTCATGTGATTTCTGAATAGCAAAGCCGGCTGAGTTTGGATGGGAAGTGATCCTAAATGAGTTGAGGCTCTCGAGTGCAAAAGAATGTCGCTGAATCATTTTACAAAGGACCGAATTCCTTACTAATTGCACCTAATGTTCTTGGTGAAGGAAGCAGTTAATGAGGTGTCATGTGTCGGCTTTTCGACAAAGAATTGCGCTTTGTAATTTAAGTGAAGTTAACAGCTTATCGCGATAGTTGCACGGTCACTGGCAGACGTCGGAACATTTACGAGATTACATAGCTGGCGGGTCATTAAAGCGTCTGACCTTGGCCGTTGTGAGCGAGCTGTGTCGATTGTGCCGTCGAGAGCTGGAGATATGGTCATGGCGACGCCCGCTGCCTTACATTTGAGTTATCGGAGTGGTCTTGGCGTTCATAGCCGGCCTCTATCTGAGCCATCAGGGCGGTCATGGCCGCCTCCGACCCGCCGTATCCTCACCGGGCGTCGGTTACGAGTCGAGTCTGACAGCTTTCTTCACTTTCATCTGGCGGACCCGATCGAGGGAGGCAGGCGACTGTCCGGCCCTCCCGAGTTCGGGCGGGGGAGAGGGCCCGGAGGAGGACCTGACCCTCTCCCGCCCCGCCCCGCTGTCTGGGGGTCCTCCCAGCGGTGACCGGGCCGGCGGAGGTCAGCAGCTCAGGTCACGGGGTCACCGGAGGGCGGTGTCCTCTGACAGAGCCGTCAGAAACACTGCTCCATCCTCCGGCCGACACAATCCCGCCGGCCGTCGCCCATAGAAGCCCAGACGCTATGCTAATTCTGGTCTAATTCCTCCACGGCGTTGAGCCATTCTGTGGAAAGTGACAGCCAGTATAATGCGATATTTCATATCCTAAGCATACTGCCAGCCGCGTAAAGTGGCAGTTTTGTTACCGAATCCCGCTGTATCTGGGTCGCTGCGCACGGCCGCGTTTCAAGAGTAAACACTAAGTGAATGGGTGCTGAATATGTCTGGACGGTTGCCAATGCAGGATACTCCTGGGGCTCGCCGACTTATTCCACATCGGTGACCAGCCGACACTCGCGAGGATGCGTTCTGAGTCAGCAGCTCTCTGTTAATCCTCTCAGACGGGCTCCTCATCACGGATTCCTCTCCGGCAGCCTCGCTGGCCTGTGCAGCAGTTCCCTGCAGGCCCGGCCGGCCCTCCTCCATCCGTCCGCACCGCGTCAGGTACGCCGCAGCTGCTGCTGCGCGCACCGCGTCAGGTACGCCGCTGCTGCTGCGCGCACCGCGTCAGATACGCCGCTGCTGCTGCGCCGTACGCGTGTCAATGGCCGCTGCTCAGCTTTGTTCAGGAGCCGCCCCCGGAGAGCCGATTGAATTTTTACCCGGCGTCGGCGTGGTGCTAACTTTAAGCGGAACGACGTCGGCCAGCAGCCGGTTAATCCCAGGTCGCCTAGCCGGCGGCGCTTTTAGATTTTACAGCCGCTCTGCTCACAGGAGGCCGACACTTGGTGTGCAGTAAAGGCCTGGCGGCGGCGGGGGCAGCGGCGCGGCGGCGGCGCGGCTCGAGCTGCCTCCCCGGCGTGTTCCGCTGAAACACAAATACCGGCGGCACAATGGCAGCTGCAGCGCCGCGGTGCTTAATTCTCCGGCCGCAGTGTTTGGCTGCAGTTTGACCCGGAGATTAAATCAAACAGCTCACATCCGCAGCCGAGTATTTGAACGCTCTGCTGTTGCCCCTAAATCAATGGAAACTCTTTCCGTCCCGTTCGCTGCCACCCGGCGCGTCTCGCCGCCTTTGTTTGTGCCGCGCTCAGTTGCAATACAAATGCGGCGTGGCGGTGGTCGAGTGGCGCTCGGCCGATCGTGGGGATCGTGCGCCGGCCAGCCCGACTCGCGACAGCTACCGATGTCGTGTGTAATCGGCATTGGCCGCGCCACTGGGCGTGCGATGTGGCGCGAGAAACGGCGGGCCAGGCCGTGAGACGCCAGCCTGATGGCCGCCGCCGGCGCCGAGGAGTCGAGCTGCCGCTACAGACGACCGCCGCTGGCTGTAACACTGTCGACTTCTACTGGCTGTGGGACTGTCGACTTCTACTGGCTGTGGGACTGTCGACTTCTACTGGCTGTAACACTGTCGACTTCTACTGGCTGTAAGACTGTCGACTTCTACTGGCTGTGGGACTGTCGACTTCTACTGGCTGTGGGACTGTCGACTTCTACTGGCTGTGGGACTGTCGACTTCTACTGGCTGTGGGACTGTCGACTTCTAATGGCTGTGGGAATGTCGACTTCTACTGGCTGTGGGACTGTCGACTTCTACTGGCTGTGGGACTGTCGACTTCTACTGGCTGTGGGAATGTCGACTTCTACTGGCTGAGGACCTGTCGACTTCTACTGGCTGTGGGACTGTCGATTTCTACTGGCTGTGGGACTGTCGACTTTACTGGCTGTGGGACTGTCGACTTCTACTGGTTGTGGGACTGTCGACTTCTACTGGCTGTGGGAATGTCGACTTCTACTGGCTGTGGGACTGTCGACTTCTACTGGCTGTGGGAATGTCGACTTCTACTGGCTGTGGGAATGTCGACTTCTACTGGCTGTGGGACTGTCGACTTCTACTGGCTGTGGGCCTGTCAACTTCTACCGACTGTGGGGCAGACGGCGGGCACTGGCGGTAAGACTGTCGATTCGACAGCCACCGTCTGCAGAGAGGTCCAGAAATACTCTTGGCAGAAGTGTCGAGATCCACTGTCGGCAGGGTGATCTACTGTCGGCAGGGTGATCCACTGTCGGCAGGGTGATCCACTGTCGGCAGGATGATCCACTGTCGGCAGGGTGATCCACTGTCGGCAGGGTGATCGGGTTTAATTTGGGATATAGGCAGGACTGATAACAGGACTGTGCGTGCGGTTGTGAAAACCCAGACGTAACCCACAGTAAGAACATGTTGCATCGTATCCGGTGAAATTTCACAGGAAAATGCCGTTTACCTACTTTTCCTGTGAAATTCCAGAAACCGGCCAAATAAATCCCTTTTCATGGTACCGCAGCATTGTTAGTTGGCTTTGAAAATGTGTTTTTGATTGAATAAAACAAACGAGTTTTTCACGGATTTCTTTCAGATATAATGTGTACCGAAATCTGTTCCACCCGTGCTCCATGTGATCAGTGACGGCGTGACTCGCCGCCTCTTAGTATGTCTGGGAGCCGCCGACCTGCTAGACTATCCATTAGGGCCGTTCGTGTTCCCGCTCTCCGCACAGTACTACCCCACTCCGAAAACAATGGGCGCATTTGTTCCCGTCCACATCTGCCGAAGCCGGGCGGGGCGCGGGTCCCCTCCCCCTCCCTCTGGAGAAGTCAGGGTAATTCATATCTAGCCGTGTTGGCGTCGCGGCGGCACACGCCTCCCCCCCCCCCCCCCCTCCTCCTGGAGAAGTCGGGGTAATTCATATCTAGCCGTGCTGACGGCGCGGCGGCATACGACCCCCCCCCCCCCCCCCCGAGAAGTCGGGGTAATTCATATTTAGCCGTGCTGGCGTCGCGGCGGCATACGCCCCCCCCCCCCCTGGAGAAGTCGGGGTAATTCATATCTAGCTGTGCTGGCGGCGCGGCGGCACACGACCCCCCCCCCCCCCCCCCCCCCCCCCCCGGAGAAGTCGGGGTAATTCATATCTAGCCGTGCTGGCGTCGCGGCGGCACACGCCCCCCCCCCCCCCCCCCCTGGAGAAGTCGGGGTAATTCATATCTAGCCGTGCTGGCGTCGCGGCGGCACACGACCCCCCCCCCCCCCCCCCCCCCCCCTGGAGAAGTCGGGGTAATTCATATCTAGCCGTGCTGGCGGCGCGGCGGCACACGACCCCCCCCCCCCCCCCCCCCCCCCCCGGCGAAATCGGGGTAATTCATATCTAGCCGTGCTGGAGAAGTCTGGGTAATTCATATCTAGCCGTGCTGGCGTCGCGGCGGATCAGATTGGTATCGCGCCGTGCTGGCGTCGCGGCGGATCAGATTGGTATCGCGCCGTAATCACGCTGGTGCATCGCTCTAACCAGGTTACGCTGATTGCTGCCAAATGCCGCCATAAATCCAGTCACCTTCTGGAGTGGAAACTTCAGCAAATTGATAAATCACACTAAATCAGGACGTCTGCCTGTGCAAACTTTCCGGACTGCAGTTTGTGGAAATCAAACATGATGTGTCAGGAATTGACTGGCGGAGTGTGCCGCCGCCGACATTTGCTATGAGCACTGAACAGTTTCACTGGACGCATAAAGCCTTTATCAGGTAGAGAATGTGCCTTTATTCAAGGACAGAGTGTGAATAATAGCGTGAATCATAGCATCTGTCTTGTCTATGTGACGCGCTGTGTCTATGTGACTCAATCGTCTGACAGAACGCACAGGCGTGTTTCACGGAAAATGCGTTTTGCCAACATGCAGACACATCGGTGAAATAGGTTGGAACTAATTCACTGCAGTCGAGTTTAGTTTTGCTCTGTACGGCACTTCAGCTGTAATATTCATGCTTATGTTCCCTCACGACCGAGAGTTTCAATGCCAATTGCCTTCCTTTTTCTGCTAACTTTGTCGAGTGCCTTTCGAGCAATTGAGCGCATTGGGCTGCCGCCACCCGCGCCCTAATTGTGTGTCCTTTCACAAAGGACACGATTCAATCTGGCACTAACGGGATTTGCTGAGGACCGTTTTTATAGTATGCCAATTTAGTTGGCCCGAGAGGGTATTTGATCGAATGATGTTGGGGTTCTCCCAGTCCTTCGTGCGTGCAGCTTTGGATCGGAAACTAGATCAAGTTGATTGCAAAGCAATGCAAAGTACCTCGGATACACGACGTGGTACGGCTGGAAAAGAATATCAGATCTCGCAGTGTCGTACTATATAACAAGTAGTTATTCTCAATGCCGATAGAACTAACTAATTAATGTACGTAAATTTAAGAATAAAAAGTTAAAACCGAAAATGACTAGGTAGGTACTATTGTCAATGGGTACAAGATTGCAATAGACTAGGTACTATTGTCAGCGCCTGGTGCACTTCCAACACCTCTTTCCCATTTGCTTGAATATCTTTTGATTGTATGAGTTTAAATCTCTATGAATTGGATGAGCACTGGCGAAACACCCACAGGCTCACGCCGGTAAAATGACGGGATTGAGCCTCAACATATCCTATCGACATCAGTATAATTGGTGATCTGGAGAAGATCATGTTGAGTCATGTCGGCATGATAAGTTTTATCAGCTGCACTCTGTCGAATGCCATGACTTTTGGAGACCAGAATTACACGGATTACGGATTAGAGCCATGTTCAATGCAGCAAGCTCTGTTCAGAGAATTATTGCCGTCCCAGAAATATATCCGAGAGTGGATATGTTGCAAAATGTTTGTGACGGGAGTTTTATTTTGAAATCTTTGACGATCAAATGTGCTAAGATTGCAATGATATATTACATCCAGGGATTCCAATACAACTTGGCCCTTTGTATGGATTCTCGTCTGGATGAGACTCCTGTAGCGAGGTACTGCAGGATGCGCCTGGTCACGGGATGAGACTCCTGTAGCGCGGCACTGCAGGATGCGCCTAGTCACGGCATGAGACTCCTGTAGCGCGGTACTGCAGGATGCGCCTGGTCACGGGATGAGACTCCTGTAGCGCGGTACTGCAGGATGCGCCTAGTCACGGCATGAGACTCCTGTAGCGAGGTACTGCAGGATGCGCCTGGTCACGGGATGAGACTCCTGTAGCGCGGTACTGCAGGATGCGCCTGGTCACGGGATGAGACTCCTGTAGCGCGGTACTGCAGGATGCGCCTGGTCACGGGATGAGACTCCAGTAGCGCGGTACTGCAGGATGCGCCTGGTCACGGGATGAGACTCCAGTAGCGCGGTACTGCAGGATGCGCCTGGTCACGGGATGAGACTCCTGTAGCGCGGTACTGCAGGATGCGCCTGGTCACGGGATGAGACTCCTGTAGCGCGGTACTGCAGGATGCGCCTGGTCACGGGATGAGACTCCTGTAGCGCGGTACTGCAGGATGCGTCTGGTCACGGGATGAGACTCCTGTAGCGCGGTACTGCAGGATGCGCCTGGTCACGGGATGAGACTCCTGTAGCGCGGTACTGCAGGATGCGCCTGGTCACGGGATGAGACTCCTGTAGCGCGGTACTGCAGGATGCGCCTGGTCACGGGATGAGACTCCTGTAGCGCGGTACTGCAGGATGCGCCTGGTCACGGGATGAGACTCCAGTAGCGCGGTACTGCAGGATGCGCCTGGTCACGGGATGAGACTCCAGTAGCGCGGTACTGCAGGATGCGCCTGGTCACGGGATGAGACTCCTGTAGCGCGGTACTGCAGGATGCGCCTGGTCACGGGATGAGACTCCTGTAGCGCGGTACTGCAGGATGCGCCTGGTCACGGGATGAGACTCCTGTAGCGCGGTACTGCAGGATGCGCCTGGTCACGGGATGAGACTCCAGTAGCGCGGTACTGCAGGATGCGCCTGGTCACGGGATGAGACTCCTGTAGCGCGGTACTGCAGGATGCGCCTGGTCACGGCATGAGACTCCAGTAGCGCGGTACTGCAGGATGCGTCTGGTCACGGGATGAGACTCCTGTAGCGCGGTACTGCAGGATGCGCCTGGTCACGGGATGAGACTCCAGTAGCGCGGTACTGCAGGATGCGCCTGGTCACGGGATGAGACTCCAGTAGCGCGGTACTGCAGGATGCGCCTGGTCACGGGATGAGACTCCTGTAGCGCGGTACTGCAGGATGCGCCTGGTCACGGGATGAGACTCCTGTAGCGCGGTACTGCAGGATGCGTCTGGTCACGGCATGAGACTCCTGTAGCGCGGTACTGCAGGATGCGCCTGGTCACGGGATGAGACTCCTGTAGCGCGGTACTGCAGGATGCGCCTGGTCACGGCTGGCCCGCCGTATAGTTACAATAAGCTTGTTGTACACCCACACCGCTATAGTCGCTGTCAGTGGCTCGGCGGTGTCTCGGCGGTGTCTCGGCGGCGACTCGGCAGTGTCTCGGCAGTGCCTCGGCAGTGTCTCGACAGTGGCTCGGCGGTGTCTCGGCTGTGTCTCGGCGGTGTCTCGGCGGTGTCTCGGCGGTGGCTCGGCGGTAGCTCGGCTGTGTCTCGGCGGTGGCTGGGCAGTAGCTCGGCTGTGTCTCGGCGGCGGCTCGGCTGTGTCTCGGCTGTGTCTCGGCTGTGTCTCGGATGTGTCTCGGCAGTGGCTCGACAGTGGCTCGACGGTGGCTCGGCGGTGTCTCGGCGGCGTCTCGGCGGCGTCTCGGCGAATGACGTTTACATCATGACCTCGCCCTGCTCCACGCCGCGCATCCATCACCCCAACTAGGCTATGACAAGATTTCAAGCCCCATTTAACCTTAATTGCCCAACGAAACTGGATCGTGCCGATTTCTCGAGACGGCACCCCGTCAGCAAGTGAACGTCATCAACACCCGATCGACGGGCACCGGCGTGGCCGACGGACGGGTCACCTCTCCCTCTCCCTCTCTCTCCACTCTCCCTCACCCCTCTCACTCTGCACTCTCTCAAGAGAACGGCGGTGGCGGAGACGGCAGCGGAAAGTGACGGTCAGGCCCAGCCCACGCCATGAGCCAGCCCTTCTCTGGCCCTCCTCCGTACATCGTAGTGCGGGGGACAGCTCAGCTGTTATACTTTACCAGCCCCCGAGATCTCTATTCCCTCCTCCGTACATCGTAGTGCGGGGGACAGCTCAGCTGTTATCAGACTTCACCAGCCCCCGATATCTCTCTTCCCTCCTCCGTACATCGTAGTGCGGGGGACAACTCAGCTGTATTCAGACTTCACTAGCCCCCGAGATCTCTCTTCCCTCCTCCGTACATCGTAGTGCGGGGGACAGCTCAGCTGTTATCAGACTTCACCAGCCCCCGAGATCTCTCTTCCCTCCTCCGTACATCGTAGTGCGGGGGACAGCTCAGCTGTTATCAGACTTCACCAGCCCCCGAGTCTCTCTTCCCTCCTCCGTACATCGTAGTGCGGGGGACAACTCAGCCGTTATCAGACTTCACCAGCCCCCGATATCTCTCTTCCCTCCTCCGTACATCGTAGTGCGGGGGACAACTCAGCTGTATTCAGACTTCACCAGCCCCCGAGATCTCTCTTCCCTCCTCCGTACATCGTAGTGCGGGGGACAGCTCAGCTGTTATCAGACTTCACCAGCCCCCGAGATCTCTCTTCCCTCCTCCGTACATCGTAGTGCGGGGGACAACTCAGCCGTTATCAGACTTCACCAGCCCCCGATATCTCTCTTCCCTCCTCCGTACATCGTAGTGCGGGGGACAACTCAGCTGTATTCAGACTTCACCAGCCCCCGAGATCTCTCTTCCCTCATCCGTACATCGTAGTGCGGGGGACAGCTCAGCTGTTATCAGACTTCACCAGCCCCCGAGATCTCTCTTCCCTCCTCCGTACATCGTAGTGCGGGGGACAGCTCAGCTGTTATCATAATTCACCAGCCCCCGAGATCTCTCTTCCCTCCGGCCGCGCCGCGCTGTCGCCCCGCAGCTGTTAATGGACCATCCCGTACACACCATTTAAATGAGGGCCACGGCGCTCTTTGGCCAAGTCCGCCCGCCCCGCGCGTCCCGCGCGTCCCGGCGGCACCACTGAACGTATCTTGCCATCGCGCAGTTAATGAAAAGACTATTAGTGCCCAGATGGGACTGATATCGAGCTGGGCGCTCGCTCGCGTTCGGTTCTGTTCTGCGGCCGGTACCGTCGGTGCCGCCGCGGCCGGCGATACTTATCTTTATGGGCTGGCTCTTTAGGTGATAGTTTGACGTGCCAGTATGGAAATGTCGGCGGTTTAACTACCGTGCTGCCGACAGGCGGGCTGGGCTCGGCCACGCGCCAGCGGTCTCGGTCGGGAGAAGGCACATCGTTCCAGTCCGACGTCGAGCTCACAGCCCGGCACGTGGCCAACAGACGGAGGGAGGCCGCTGAGCAAACGGGCCAACAGTAGTCGCGATTACATAGCAAATATACGATTCCACTAAAAGATATATCTATACTTCCACAAGTGCAAAATACCTCTAGATTAGATAAATTTATGATATTCTCAACATCACGACTCAGCTCCGGCTGTTTAGAATTTCAGAAATGTATATAATCTAGACGTATTTTGCACTGTGGAATTATATATATATATATATATATATATATATATATATATATATATATATATATATATATATATATTAGTGGGATCGCATATTTGCTATGTTCACGCGACTAATGAGATGATGTTCGCGGAGTAAACAATGAAACCACACATACCGCGCGCCGCCACCGCCGGCATCGGGTGATGCGTTAAAGGGATATTGCCACTTCGCGGGCCAATATGGAGTTCTTGGTGTGTATCGGTCGATTAAGCGTGTCCGATTTTACCTGCAAAATTTGGTTCCCGAAACTCCCCCCATTAAATAAAAAATACATTTGCACCTCTCATGCTTGGCACACATTCCTAAAATGGGAGTCAATATTTATATTATTATTATTATAATTTTTATATAATATTTTAAAATTGGAGTCAGTATTTAGAATCACTTCTTTGCAGACTATTATTTTCTTTTGAATGTTGCAAACTCAACATCACCATTGCGTCAGTGAGCTTTAAAATAAAAAAGCGTATGCAGTTAATTATATTTTCAACAACCTTAGTTAGCCTCTTTCATAATAAAACAGCAATAATTGATATGGCTCGACTTTGGGACCGTAGGGGATTTGTGACCTATACCTTATAACACAGACATACTTTTCAAGGTCAAATCTCGGCGAATTCGGACGCTTCGGCTTTGGGTGGGCGCCAATTCCACAGCCAAACTGGATGAGAGCGGCCATCATGAATCTAGTACTGAGCACAGCTGGGACCAACGTTTTGGAGTCTGAAATAAATACAAAATGCTTTGTCGATACACTGCTTTTATGGTGATGCAGGAGCAAGTTTGAGCTTGAGCATACATGATTGTTGATTCCCACCATTCATTTAAGTTGCTTTTTAGAAATCCTCCGGAGGTGGCAATATCCCTTTAACCACATACCGCGCCCCGCCACCACCGCCGCCATCGAGTGGTGCGTTAACCACATACCGCGCGCCGCCACCGCCGCCATCGAGTGGTGCGTTAACCACATACCGCGCGCCGCCACCGCCGCCATCGAGTGGTGCGTTAACCACATACCGCGCCCCGCCACCGCCGCCATCGAGTGGTGCGTTAACCACATACCGCGCCCCGCCACCGCCGGCATCAGGTGATGCGTTAACCACATACCGCGCCCCACCACCGCCATCGAGTGGTGCGTTAACCACATACCGCGCCCCGCCACCACCGCCATCGAGTGGTGCGTTAACCACATACCGCGCCCCGCCACCACCGCCATCGAGTGGTGCGTTAACCACATACCGCGCGCCGCCACCGCCGCCATCGAGTGGTGCGTTAACCACATACCGCGCCCCGCCACCGCCGCCATCGAGTGATGCGTTAACCACATACCGCGCCCCGCCACCGCCGGCATCAGGTGATGCGTTAACCACATACCGCGCCCCGCCACCACCGCCATCGAGTGGTGCGTTAACCACATACCGCGCGCCGCCACCGCCGCCATCGAGTGGTGCGTTAACCACATACCGCGCCCCGCCACCGCCGCCATCGAGTGATGCGTTAACCACATACCGCGCCCCGCCACCGCCGGCATCAGGTGATGCGTTAACCACATACCGCGCCCCGCCACCACCGCCATCGAGTGGTGCGTTAACCACATACCGCGCGCCGCCACCGCCGCCATCGAGTGGTGCGTTAACCACATACCGCGCCCCGCCACCGCCGCCATCGGGTGATGCGTTAACCACATACCGCGCCCCGCCACCGCCGGCATCAGGTGATGCGTTAACCACATACCGCGCCCCACCACCACCGCCATCAGGTGATGCTTTGCCGACACCCTGACATTGTCCGCGCTTAGCGCCGCACAGCACGGCACATATACGGCGCGGTGCATACTGAATTCAAAGCAGGGCTCGCGGTTACGGTGGGGTGTAGCTCTGATATACATCGACAATAGCTGAACAATAAAAATGGCCCGTCCGAGAGGAGGAAACTCCTGATGTTCCTGTCTGACCATGTTTCAGAATAGCTGCATAATGTTGCATAAACACGGACTCCCCACGCCGCCAGTCAAACACTTGTAAACTCAGATCTACCTCGCCAAACTAGCCTACAAAGACAAACTCGGACATCAGATAGTCACACGGCAGTTCTTTTGACGTGCCCGACACCCCCTGCTGAGCCCTTTTCTCCCCGTGTGCCCGTGTCTTCCCGTGTGCTGAGCCCTTACGGCTGGTGACGTGCCGGCCATGATACCGTGATTCCGTGATGCCGTGATACTGTGCCTGTGCCTCTGACATGTGTCCCGTGATGCCGTGATAGGTGCCTGTGCCCCTGACATGTGTCCCGTGATGCCGTGATAGGTGCCTGTGCATCTGACATGTGTCCCGTGATTCCGTGATGCCGTGATACTGTGCCTGTGCCTCTGACATGTGTCCCGTGATTGCCGTGATAGGTCCCTGTGCCTCTGACATGTGCCCCGTGATCCCGTGATACGTGCCTGTGCCTCTGACATGTGTCACGTGATGCCGTGATACGTGCCTGTGCCTCTGACATGTGTCCCGTGATCCCGTGATACTGTGTCGTGCTGACTGACCTGGTCAGCCGCCGTCTGCCGGCTCTGTGACGTCACTCCCGAGTGCCGGCCAGCATGGCGGCGGCGGCGGCCGGCCTCGCTCTGATGTGGCGAGCGGCGCGTGCATCATTTGGCTGTCGGCTGTTGCAGGCGGCGGTGGTGTGGCTGGGCTGGTGGACCGGGCCGACAGCCGCCTCCGAGGCCGCGGCCGCCGCTGCTGCCGCCTCTGACGGCGCCGCCATGGACCCGGAGGGGGCCGCTGACGAGCCGAGCTGCGTCGGCGGCGGCGGCGGCGAGCTGAGCTGCGAGCGGTGGCTGGAGCTGGAGCTGGAGCTGGAGCTGGGCCCGCCGCCCGACTTCCTGCGGATGGTACCGCCGCCTCCGGTGCCGGATTTCATGGAGGAGTATGTGCAGCGGCTGCACCAGGCCAGTGGAGAGTGTCTCCTCTGCAACTGGGCGCACGACAACGATTCGCTGCTGCTGGTCGGCGCAGGTCAGTCCGGGAGGGGGTTACAGCTGGGGAGCTGGGAGCCACATGGGGAGCAGGGGGGGGGGGGGGGTAACAGTTGGGGGAATATGGATGCTGTAGACACGATAGCATGTGAGTAGGCGAAAGGGAGCTACAGTCAGCTGGGTGCGTCACAGTCGAGGAGCTGGGAGTCACAGCCAGGGAGCTGGGAGCCCCGGTCGGAGGAGGAGTAGAGGGAAATTGTGTAGGGTAGAGGGAAAGGTGCTGTGGATACGGAGGCAGGCCCCGGGTACCGCAGCAGCACTTGCCTGATTACCTGAGGATTAATTGGATTAGTTTATCCCGTAGTGGCTCGACAACCAACACCAGCCTCAACTCTGCGAGGCGATGTACTTTTAAGCTCGTTATTTCGTTAATATTGCTTCATTTCGCAACCCTTATGTTGTTCGGAAGTATGTTTTATTTCGATTATTATTTTCACTTTACATACACGAAGTAATTGATTATATCCAAAGCAGTGAGGGCATACGTACCAGATAATTGGAGGAGATATTTCAAGTGAAAACAAAGTGAATTGAGATATTGCGCAATTTATCGTGAATATAGGAAAAGGCAGTAGTGAAGTCGATAGTTTCCCTAAAATTAATGAGCACCATGCCTCATATATGGACACTTCAGCTCACGTCAAATGTATTGAGAAAGGCTTACACCTTCCCCGCGTTGTACCGCACAACCTATCTGCATTGTGCATTCATCACTTCCTATAACCCACATCACCTCTTACTGCACGTGCGGCTTCAGTACGTTCTCCTCCCTCTACACACTTAGAGAACACCACTCCCGGTCGTCACAGACCAGACGGACATCGCCGCTCTCTGGGTTGACTCTCCCTGCAGAGCAGAGACCAGACGGACATCCGTGCTCTCTGGGTTGACCCTCCCTGCAGAGCAGAGACCAGACGGACATCGCCGCTCTCTGGGCTGACCCTCCCTGCAGAGCAGAGACCAGACGGACATCCGCGCTCTCTGGGTTGACCCTCTCTGCAGAGCAGAGACCAGACGGACATCGCCGCTCTCTGGGTTGACTCTCCCTGCAGAGCAGAGACCAGACGGACATCCGCGCTCTCTGGGTTGACCCTCCCTGCAGAGCAGAGACCAGACGGACATCGCCGCTCTCTGGGCTGACCCTCCCTGCAGAGCAGAGACCAGACGGACAGCCGCGCTCTCTGGGTTGACCCTCCCTGCAGAGCAGAGACCAGACGGACATCGCCGCTCTCTGGGCTGACTCTCCCTGCAGAGCAGAGACCAGACGGACATCCGCGCTCTCTGGACTGCTGCCTCCCTGCAGAGCAGAGACCAGACAGACATCCCCGCTCTCTGGGTTGACCCTCTCTGCAGAGCAGATACCAGACAGACATCCCCGCTCTCTGGGCTGACTCTCCCTGCGGAGCAGAGACCAGACAGACATCGCCGCTCTCTGGGATGAGCCTCCCTGCAGAGCAGAGACCAGACGGACATCGCCGCTCTCTGGGCTACCATTCTGCAGAGCAGAGACCAGACAGACATCGCCGCTCTCTGGGCTACCATTCTGCAGAGCAGAGACCAGACAGACATCGCCGCTCTCTGGGTTGACCCTCCCTGCAGAGCAGAGACCAGACGGACATCCGCGCTCTCTGGACTGCTGCCTCCCTGCAGAGCAGAGACCAGACGGACATCCGCGCTCTCTGGGTTGACCCTCCCTGCAGAGCAGAGACCAGACAGACATCGCCGCTCTCTGGGCTACCATTCTGCAGAGCAGAGACCAGACAGACATCCCCGCTCTCTGGGCTGACTCTCCCTGCAGAGCAGAGACCAGACGGACATCCGCGCTCTCTGGGTTGACCCTCCCTGCAGAGCAGAGACCAGACGGACATCGCCGCTCTCTGGACTACCTCCCTGCAGTGCAGTCTGGCTCTCAGATGGCGGCAGTGGGCGGCTGACTGGCCGCCGCCGGGCCGCCTCGGACCGGGCCATTTGGCCTGGTCAGCCGTCTGTGCCGGCGGGATAGATCCCGGGGCGATCCCTGCTCTCTGCCCTCCCCCTCCCCTCCCCGCCCGGCCGATCCTCGCTCCTCTCCCCTGGACCGTAAACAGATACAAACACGGCGGCGTTGTTTTTCTGGGGCCTGACGGTTATTGAGCGTGAAATGCGGGTAATTGAGACCTCTGGCCAGAAGGCACCGCTCTGATTGGCCGCATTAGTGGCCGCAAATGTTGTTAGCTGATGAGAAGGAGCCGCTCGGCCAGGAACCGCCGGCGCTGGGGACGGGTGGTCAGTCCCAATCTGCTGCCCCCCCCCCCCCCCCTGTCGCCGCTGGTATCCGCCGCCGCCGCCGCCCCCGCCCCCGCTGCCGCAGCGGCAGCAGCCGGCGTCTATGGCAGAACATTTGTCTGACCACACCAAACCAAGAGCTTCGATTCGGTTCGGCGGCTTATTCCAATTGATGCCGCGCATGGCGCCCTTCTTTGGGCCCAGACTTTACCAGACTTTATTGAAGCGCTGCGAACGGACGCAATTCAATTGCCGAAGACATCTGCAAATTTGCAGGGAAAAGCCCAGCTGGAAACAGGGAAAAGCTCAGCTGAGCGGTACTGAACACGGAATAAATTTCCCGGAAATGGTCCGGCAGTCGTAGATCGCAGTAAAGTTGCTCGGATGAAAGTCTGATTGGTGAGTGCACTGCGATGATCCGGTGGGAATGGCACTGGGTGTCCCTCCCGCAACGGAGTATTTATGTTAGGTACCACTGAAATTCACTTTCAGGCAATGCCCCGATTATTGACCCGCGCACTGCAGGGGGTTTGCGCCGAACACGAACTGCAAGGGTGGGGGTGGATTTCCGCCCCCGTGAGATCTCGAAAAATAAGCTACGTAGTGACAACTAGAAAACGGCATTTGATAGCTTGATACAAGTTCTATCGAAAGCATTTCAGTATTGTTTAGGTCAGGTCAAAATTGAGGTCATCAGAGGTCATCAAAGGTCAAATTTTTCATTTTTTTCGTGTTTTAGGACTTCGCTCCAGAAATTCTCATATATCTCGGAAACTATGCTAGCTGGAAACAAACGGAAAAAGGCAAACGCCAGCCAGTGAAATTTAAAATCTACAATGCGTCCTCAAATTTGATCTCAGGTCAATATTTGAGGCTCCGGAGGTCAAAAAGGAGATTTTTTTGTTGTTTTTTTTTGGCAAAATAGTTTTTCGCTATTTACTTTGTACGTAATAAAGATAACTGAATACTGTTCGCGCCATTGTGTGTATCTCGTCAAGATGCTTCGAATGATATACATGGTGACTTTCTTAAGTCAACTTAAAAATTTGACCTCAGTTCAAGGTAAAGTGGTGACCCAAGTAGGGCATGTTGCATATGGGAAGACGTATCTCGACGAGAAAAACACAATGATGTCTGTTTTACTTCTCTATCTGCATTATGCCGGGAGTTATTGACAAAAAAAGTGATGATGACCTCGCATGACCTCAAATAATCCCATAGGGGCCACTGAACAAAACTTACACTTGGATCATCAAGGATATCCTATAATAACATGATCCAGAAGTAATTGGACTAATATCATGCATATCCTTGAAATAGGAAGCATTTGTATATTTCCCCATTGACTTATTATGGGGAGGTTACGAAATTGACCTGACCTTAGGTCACGGATATCAAAATTCCGAGATATACGAATTACAAGTACTTATGCCCTCATGAGCTCCTGTAAGTTTGAAACCGATCGGTGAGAAACTCTGGCTTTGGCACAACTGCAAACATTTTTGGAGGTGGGGTCACTTGACCTGGTCTGGTGACCTGACCTGAGATGACCCGAGGTTATTTTTTCAATGTGTGCGCAATTGATGTCCTAACAGGTGTGCTAAAACCCGGCGGAGCTGCGCGCCGCCGTTTTTTCGCTATCTGCGAGAAAAAAAACCTGAGGGGGGGGGGGGCGGAAATCCCCCCCCCCCCCCCCCCCCCCCCCTCCTGCAGTGCTCGGGTTAAGAGTCATGACTCTTGAGGTTCAATACGCTATCATTTCTTATTAGGATGAAAAATTGCTTCCCGAAGATGTCCTGCACAGTTGGAATTAGTCCCGAGTGCCTTGTCGGTGCCTTGTGGAATTAGTCCATGCGACTTGTCGGGTCGTGACAATATTTCAGACAATTTCCTGCACATTAACCATCATTACAATACGGCACATATGTTGCATTGAATGCAATTTCGGCGAGCTAAGAACCACCAATGATCGATTTTCCGAAGATAGAGCTTTTTAATGAAGCTTCATGTCCTCAGGGGGACAGTGACTGCAGATATAACATCTTTTGACGACACCTTCAGTCCCCGGAGCTCGGCCGCAGCTCCGGTGCAGCTCCGGCGCAGCTCCGGTGCAGTTCCGGTGCAGCTCCGGTGCAGTTCCGGTGCAGCTCCGGTGCAGCTCCGGTGCAGCTCCGGTGCAGCTCCGGTGCAGCTCCGGTGCAGCTCCGGTGCAGCTCCGGTGCAGCTCCGGTGCAGCTCTGGCGCAGCTCCGGTGCAGCTCCGGTGCAGCTCCGGTGCAGCTCCGGTGCAGCTCTGGCGCAGCTCGACACATGGTCATCACTATCCGCCGCTGTCTATGCTGCTGACAGCCGTCCGCAGCTCTCTATTAACACGGGCCGCCGCCGCAGCCAGGGCCGGTGTACACAACAGCGCTGCTCTCAGCCTGCCTCACGGTTACCATGGTAACCGGCGTGTCAACAGAGCGAGCTGTCGGTGCCAGCGCCGCGGCCTCCGCACCGCCTCAGGGCAGAGGAGCGGATACCGCGTGCTGGCAGCAATTAACCTTTCCGTCTGGTTACCTTCCTGCAGCTGCTTACTGAGTTCGACGCTAGCGAAGGGTGAAGCACGCGGTACAACAAAACGGCTGACGAGCTGATTTTACAAAAGCGGATTTCTAGAAGCGGCCCGGGACGCACGGCGGCTCCGAGCCGACTCACAACACCATTATACTTGTAGATGCTGTTAGCTTTCTTGGCGGATTAGCATCTCTCAGGGGCGTCTCCTGAAAAACACGGCTCAGATGACAGACGTTCTGGGGCCGGCGACGAATGCATCCTCCAGTCGCGGCCGCCGCCGGCGCTGCTGGCTGCGGCACACATACCAGGTAGCACCCTCAGCTGACTGGAGCTGACTGGAGCTGACTGGAGACTGGAGAGGCGGCCGGTCAGGGCGGGCCGGCCCGGGGCCGCTCCTCACCCAGGCTGACCTCGCCGACGCCGTGCCACACTTGACCTCTGACCTCTCCGGGCTGACAGCGTCCCGGCGCCGCGCAGCTATTTGTTTTTGGGCAATTTTCCGCCATTGTGAGGCCGGATTTATCGGCGGGACGGCTAACAAGGCTGGCTCGTTCGGCTGAGGGCGGGGTATTATCGGTCGCTGGAGCTGCGGAGGGAGGGTCGGAGGTCAGCGCGTAACTCGTGGCCACCAGGTGTCCTGTGTGTTCCCATTATGAACATCTTCATCTGACGGCCGATGGTCGCTCGGGATGGCGGGTCGGGGCGGGTCGGGGTGGGTCGGGGTGGGTCGGGATGGGTCGGGATGGGTCGGGATGGGTCGGGGTGGGTCGGGGTGGGTCGGGATGGGTCAGGGTGGGTCGGGGTGGGTTGGGGTGGGTCGGGGTGGGTCGGGATGGGTCGGGATGGGTCGGGATGGCGGGTCGGGGTGGGTCGGGATGGGTCGGCTGCTGCCGGCGTGGTGGTCGCCTGGGGACGCCCTATGCTCTGCCTCCTCCACAAAGCGACTTCTACGCATTTATGTTGCTGGCTCAAGACACGTGGGATTTTATTCACAAGTTAGGCTCACAGTGATGCGTTCTAAAGAATGGATATCAGCTGGGTGCTTACTGGTTAAGTTTCGTCTTTTCTTTCCCGTAAAACCTATGTGGATACCTGCTGGGCCCTGGCCCGGGTTTGACCGCTCCTGCTGCATGTTCGCACGCCTTTATACGGAGCAAATTACAACCTGGGTAATTACCTAATTATGTTTCTGCTAAAACTTGCAGCCCATCTCACACAGTGCACGGACAGAGGGCATTGCGGGCTAAATGCCTCGGAGCTTTTAGGGATGAAGTCGGCCGCGCTGTGTTCCTATACGGAGGAAGCTGAAGGCGAGGAATATATGAGTGCGCCGCTGGGCAGTGTTGGCTATAGTGCTGGGAGATGGTGCGGGAAACGTGTGTGGATTGCTCGTCTCTCGCTGCCAGAAGTGCCTCTCTGTGTTGGTATGGAGTGGGCGAACAGGAGCTGCGAGCTGAGAATGGCAGCCTCTGAAGCTGCAAGTCCTGCAGTTGACAGGCTGTGAGGAATCCTTTGGCTGTTACTCGGCGTCCGAACACTGCTGCTGGAACTGAATAACAAGGGTACACTAGAGTCCAGAGAGGATCCTCTGGTGGCTCGCTTCAGCCGCTGAGCGGGCCTGCGCCGAGTATTACCGCTTTTTGTGTCCTCCAGACAGCGGCGGAAGCGGTGCTCGTTTGTCTTCTGCTTCTGACATCTCAATTCAAAGAACTGCTGTCTGGCGATAATGAGTGAAAACATGGCGATGTTTTCTCACTGGCACCGGGGCTGCCTTGGGAACTGTTTGGTAGCGGCGTGTGTACCGCCCGGCGCCGTCGGACAGTAACTGTTCTGTTTATCGGTTGCGTGTAATGGCAGGCGCTATTGAACGCATACCCGATACGTTGCATAACAGTAATGACCCTGTTCATTGCGATGTTCGGCTGGCGAGAACAGTTGTGGTCTTTTTTGTTCCAAGTTCGACACTTAGCTAATTGGTCAATTTGCGCGCGCTTGGTGAGCCACAAACGTGTGGAGAGTAGTCGATCTTTGGCCAAAAAAACAGGCCAATTTCGTCGACTCGCGTCGGTACACTCTGTCATTACATCACCTTAGGGGCAGCGCAGCCTTATTTTTAACGATTTCGTCTCAATTACGTGGCCAGGTGGGGATGTTTCGCGGGTCTGTGCCCGGAGAGGGTTAATTTCCATCAAATTACACAGCTAAGTTAGTGGGCTGGCCTGACTGGCCGCGGAGGCGGGGCGGACGCCACTCCAGCTCGGCATCACCGCCATCGCTTCGAGTGAAACGGACGGCGACAGACGGGGAAATGAAGACACGAGAGCGATGGTAACGGGCATCCGCCAAACCCGTCAACACCGGTTACCAGTTACCAGTTACCGGGCGCGGTCTGCTCTATTCCATCAGATGGACTCGTTTGTCTCGCGGTGAGACAGCATCGTGGTGAGACAGCATCGTGGTGAGACAGCATCGTGGTGAGACAGCATCGTGGTGAGACAGCATCGTGGGAAGGCAGACGGGAAGTGGGAAAGGAAAAGGAAAATGAAGGAGAGCGAGAGCGAAAGCGAGAGCGAGAGCGAGAGCGAGAGCGAGAGCGAGAGCGAGAGCGAGAGCCCCCAAGAAAGCAGACTTACTTGATTTTTGTCTCTTCTGAATTCCTTCCAAAGGATATGAAACTTAATGTATTATTAGCTCAAATTACATGCCATTTTAACCATATATCGTTGAGTCTTCTTTGTACTTAAAGATGTAGGTACTGAATTACTTTGTAGAAAATATAAATATGATATGGCAGCTAAAAGTTGGTACACAAGATTGGTTTCTGCTATTATTGAATGTCAAGTTCAATCATTCATTCACCATTCATTCCAAGGCCTTAGATACAATTCAGCCAAGGCAGCGAATAGCGTGACGTCATGGGCACATAATCAATAGCACAGCATAAATCAATATGCTGTGTTCAAGCAGCATCAGTTTTATACTTTAGTCCCTTTGAGCCGCTGGAATTTATATTAATGAGTGCTATACCAGCATGCTTGGCATAATTTAAATGGTTGAAAAACTTTCTAAAATCCATGCTAAGTAAGTTTTTAGAAATACATCATAGAAGGGGTAGCTACTAGCTTCCTGGGCGATAGCGAAGAAGATTCGCGAAAATAAGTGTCCACGAACACTCGCTAAAATAAGTTTGCTCTCCAGGGGCGGAATCTCCCGGGGCGGATCCAGGGGGCCAAGGAGCCATGGATATGCCAAGGGGCCATGCCCCCCCCCCCCCCCCAAAGGTCATGAAGCGCATACGACAATATGCCATAGCAGAGCATTGTTGAACACATTGTCAGACTCTGGTGCTGTTGATACAAAGCGCCAGTTATATATGTCGCGTTTCCAATGAAAATGCAGGTGGGCCATTGCGAATTTCTAGTCTTCTCTTCTGGAGTATCTTCTTCATCTCCGGATACGTTAAAGCTTTCATATGGAGGATTCCTTTCAATTTTCCAGGGGGGGGGGCATTAAGGGCAAATTCCCCCCTCACAGGAACATCGGGAGGGGGGGGGGGGCATTCAATACAAGTATGCCCCCCCCCCCCGCACGTTCCTGCATTGGCTTTAAGAAGTGATAACCCGCGCAGAATCTGCCCGCCTCCAGGATTTTCTAAATAACTTGAAAACTATTGTATATATCGACATGACACTTTTTGTACCTTATACGCATCAATTCTACGTCTTCTCACAAAATTGAAATGACATTGGTTGAGTACTTGGGGAGATAATGACGTTTTAGTGACGTCATGTCATGCCATTTTTCGTGTAAAAACGATAAATGTTTGACAAATCGTATAAAATCGAGTGTAGAAGCAAATTGCAAACAAAAATGCGAAAATCAATCAAATGACATTCTCTTCAAAATGGCTATCTCAGATTTTCGAAAGTTTTATATTTGTATATCCAAAATAAAATGGAATTGATTTTTCGGAAAACAAATCCGCAAAATCAACACTTTCAACGATATTTTAAAAAAAAAATATTGGAGAACCAAGTATGGACGATATCCAAACCATATTTCAAATAAATATCCTTATGTTTAACGGACTTATGGCTCCCTAAGTATAAGTAACTCATGACGTCATTTTTTCTTTCTTCTTGTAGTGACCAGATACAGACAAATAAATGCCACCATTTGTATTTCTCATTGTATTTCTGAGACAAAACTGGTCTAGAAACATGCCTTTTTTATTTAGATTAATAAATTTCCAATGTTTTCCTTACGTGACCTGACCTTGACCTGAGGGTCATTATATGGAGTCAGGTTGTGAAAATGGCTGCTACTATCGAATTATACGTATAAAATAACCCATAAAACATGTGTCGCATGACTTTCGTAGACCTCTTGCCAATAGTGACCTTTTGTGACCTGACTTTGATCTTGACCTTTGCTAACAATTTAACTTTCGCTTATGTGGGAAATTAATTATACATTTGAGAGCACTTTGTGCGAGAATAGTCGCAATCTAATGCTTTGGATGGAAAGTATGGCCCATTAACTCAAATACCTCGATTTTGACCCTTGACCTGGCTGTGACTTGACTTGTCACCTTATTTTGACAATTTCGCGTATGCTTTAGATGTATCTCATTGGGAGCTTTCGATTGCCGCCTTGCGCCTCTCGCTACGATTATTGGATCGGAAGATAACGTTGTGTTCGGCCGAATACCCCAGCGGGGCGCGGGACAATTATGAACCCCCTCTGTTAACGACTGTTTTGCGCTGACGACCCGACGCTACCCCCTCCCCATAATTTTTGTATCGCGCTGACGACTCGACCCCCCCTCCCCCCGCTCAACGACTCTTCGCGCTGACGACCCGACGCTACCCCCACCGCGGGTCAACAACTTTTCGCAGATGAAGCTGAGCGTAATTCCCCCCCCCCCCATATCGAACACTAGATCCGCCAGTGCTGCTACCCCCCCCCCCCCCCCCCCCCCCCCCCACCCCACCCCACCCCGGTCAACAACTTTTGCTTTTAACTGCGAGACTGTGACTGCGTCCCCCCAGTAAAAAAAGAAATCCGTGGCGACGCCCCTGGGAGGGAGAGAGGAAGGAGATGAGAGAGGGAGGGATGCATGAATGAGGAGAGAGACAGAGAGGAGGTGGGGAGGGAGCAGGGAGAGGGAGAGAGGGGGATGAGGGCGATAACTAGGTAGGGGAGGGAGGGAAGAAGAGGGAGGAAGACATAATTCGAATGTGGGTCGGCTGGGTAATGACATCGGCATGGGGCGAGCGGCGGGGCGGCGCGACGCGGGGGAATTGGAGTGGACCAACTGTGCGTGCGGGGGTAATTTGTCCGTCGGCCTCTCCGCACCTCCCCCCCCCCCCCAGACCTCGCCAGGTCACTACCGGCCCCGCACCCCACAGAGCAGCCACCACACCGTCCAGGTTGTGCACCAACAGAGCAGTAAACTGACGCCGGTGGTGCCGAGCAGCCGTAAACCGGCGCCCCGGGGCACGGCTCCGTGTGCCCCTCCGACGCCACTTTACGGTGCGCGTATATCTCCCGCCGGAGACGGTTTAGTGTTGTCGCACACCTCCGGGACAGCCAGGCGGATGAGACGGACATGCAGGCGCACCTCGGCCCTCGAGCCGGCTCCACCAGCGGCGGGCAGGCGGCTGTTTGGCAGGCGGCTGTTTGGCAGGCGGCTGTTTGGCATGCGGCGCAGTGCGGCGTGCTGCGGCGCGCGGCGCAGTACCGGTGCTGTTGCCGGGCCGCCCCGGCCGGGGAGGCAGCTTTATGGTCGCTCCGTTAGATCGCAAATCAACGCTCGGACATGGGCAGCCGTCAAACGTCGGATGAAGGCATCGTCTGGTGAGCCGACCCCTGCTGAGCAGGGGTGTCTGGAGGCTCCCCTGCTGTCCGGAGCCGGGCGCGCCTGCCGCCACCGCCGCCTCTGACGGTCAGGTGTCGGTCGTCGGTCGCTGGTCGTCAGTCGTCAGTCGTCAGTCGTCAGTCGTCAGTCGTCAGTCGTCGGTCGTCGGTCGTCGGTCGTCGGTCGTCGGTCGTCGGTCGTCGGTCGTCGGTCGTCGGTCGTCGGCCGTCGGCCGTCATTCGTCGGTCGTCGGTCGTCGGTCGTCGGTCGTCGGTCGTCGGTCGTCAGTCGTCGGTCGTCGGTCGTCGGTCGTCGGTCGTCGGACATCGGTCGTCGGTCGCTGGTCGTCAGCGGTCATTGGTCACTCAGCGGTCATTGGTCACTCAGTGGTCAGTGACCCAGCTATCACGTACTGGGCAGAGAGCGGGTGAATGTCATGGCTTGACCTCCAAGTCCTCCAAAGACACCTGTTTGAATGACAACATGATTCGGTTTGGTATCTTACTCAGCAAGGCTGAGCAGCTACTTCGTGACCCTGTCTGGCTCCGCTGGCGAATGTCATTTAATTATGCTTCTGAATGTCATTTTGGTCCTTCCTGAATAGTATCATGTGGCGCGATTTCCCTGCTGCTGCGCTGCTCCCGCGGCGTCCGGGGCGGGAAAGTCGGCCTCGTGGCGGGAAAGTCTGCCTCGTGCTGCCATTATGCGATCGTCCATCTCTCTGTCTCGCTTGCTGGAGCTGTGTGGACAGGGGCGCTCTCTCGGACTCTGTGGTCCATCTCTCTGTCTCGCTTGCTGGAGCTGTGTGGACAGGGGCGGGTCATAGGTCAGTCCGGGCGCTCTCTCGGACTCTGTGCAGATCGGTCTGCGGAGAGGGAGCGTTTCCGGCGGCGATGTTCTCGCTACTGCCCGCTCTCAGGGGCGCCGGTGTCCTCGCTACTGCCCGCTCTCAGGGGCGCCGGTGTCCTCCCTACTGCCCGCTCTCAGGGGCGCCGGTGTCCTCTCTACTGCCCGCTCTCAGGGGCGCCGGTGTCCTCTCTACTGCCCGCTCTCAGGGGCGCCGGTGTCCTCGCTACTGCCCGCTCTCAGGGGCGCCGGTGTCCTCACTACTGCCCGCTCTCAGGGGCGCCGGTGTCCTCGCTACTGCCCGCTCTCAGGGGCGCCGGTGTCCTCGCTACTGCTTGCCCTCCGGGGCGGCTTGACAGACGACTGAGGTGGCCGGGTCGCCTCTCCTCCCCTCCCCTCCCCAGTGGGCTCTCCTCTCGCCTGACCTGACCCCGGCACATACATCTCTGTGTGACGGCAGCTGGGGCAGCAGGGCGGGGGCGGGGGCACCTGACCCCGGCACATACATCTCTGTGTGACGGCAGCTGGGGCAGCAGGGCGGGGGCGGGGCGGCATGGCGGGGGGGGGGGGGGGGGGTAGGGCGGGGGCGGGGGCACCTGACCCCGGTTCATACATCTCTGTGTGACGGCAGCTGGGGCAGCAGGGCAGGGGCGGGGACGGGGGCACCTGACCCCGGCACATACATCTCTGTGTGACGGCAGCTGGGGCAGCAGGGCGGGGGCGGGGCACCTGACCCCGGCACATACATATCTGTGTGACGGCAGCTGGGACAGCAGGGCGGGGGCGGGGGCGGGGGCACCTGTCCCCGGCACATACATCTCTGTATGACGGCAGCTGGGACAGCAGGGCGGGGGCGGGGGCGGCATGGTGGGGGGGGGGCGGGGTGGGGGCACCTGACCCCGGTTCATACATCTCTGTGTGACGGCAGCTGGGGCGGCAGTGGCAGGGCGGCAGGGCGGCAGGGCGGTGGCCGTCCGTCTCCTATCTCCCCTCATTACCATCACTCGGACGCTGAACTGCCGGCCTCCCCGGGAGCTCCACCGTCGCGTGCTCTGCGGCAGTGCGCCGGCCACTGTCACGTGTCCTGTGGCCGTCAGGGTGACTATTGTCACGTGACTCTCGTCTCCACACACCCTGACCTTTGACCCGTACACGGAACAGGTGATTTGTGGCGATTATTTTCCGATCGGCCTAATTGGTGTCCAGTGCTGAGGAGGCCAGGTGAACGCCTCTCACACTCGCCTCGGGCGGTGGCAGGAAACGACAACAAATTTCGGCCTGATCAATGTGTTTCTGAACTAGCCATTAGGTCGTTGAGAATGTTTATTGCCGGCGTCGCTAAGGTAAATGACTGAATCGCAGCGGAGCTCGACACTCCCTGATAATGACCAGCTCGTACGGACGGATACGTTCTATCAGTACCTCTCATGCGAGCTCGTTTATTCTCCCGGCCGCGAGTGCTGCTGATGCATAGACTGCGTGTTTATAAAGCACCAATCAATAGCAACCGTCGACTATACGAAACCTGGTGCAGCAGAAATGAGCACAATTGTTCACCCCGGCCCTTCGCAGCCAAATGATTATCATAACAGCATTGATCTATAGTACGTGATTGCATTTTGATTAGCCTTCACAAGGCCAACACGCTGCATCGTTGCGTAAGTGTGATGTATTTGAGTGCGGCACTGACTACGTTTGAGCGCCACTAGTATTGTGCTTGGGGTAAGAACACGCCCTACCTCTCATCTCAGAGGACCGTATGCAGGTCAGTTCAAATGGTAATGTGCCTTCAATGCCAAAACAGATATGGACTCGCCTCACAAAGTACATCCATTCTATTTCCATATATGATACTTTGTTTTAAAATAAAATGCCTCATCGAGCTCGAATCCAGGTTCATAAATCCATGTGCATGCATGTTTTGGCAGCTCGGCCACTTGCGAGTCAGTGAGATGTGGTGGGCGGGGACGACCGTGAGGTCAGTGAGATGTGGTGGGCGGGGACGGCCGTGAGGTCAGTGAGATGTGGTGGGCGGGGACGACCGTGAGGTCAGTGAGATGTGACGGGCAGGGACGACTATGAGGTCAGTGAGATGTCAGTGAGATGTGGTGGGCGGGGACGACCGTGAGGTCAGTGAGAGGTCAGTGAGATGTGGTGGGCGGGGACGACCGTGAGGTCAGTGAGATGTGGTGGGCGGGGACGACCGTGAGGTCAGTGAGATGTGGTGGGCGGAGACGACCGTGAGGTCAGTGAGATGTGGTGGGCGGGGACGGCCGTGAGGTCAGTGAGATGTGGTGGGCGGGGACGACCGTGAGGTCAGTGAGATGTGGTGGGCGGGGACGACCGTGAGGTCAGTGAGATGTCAGTGAGATGAGGCGGGCGGGGACGACCGTGAGGTCAGTGAGATGTGGTGGGCGGGGACGACCGTAAGGTCAGTGAGATGTGGTGGGCGGGTACGACCGTGAGGTCAGTGAGATGTCAGTGAGATGAGGTGGGCGGGGACGACCGTGGGGTCAGTGAGATGTCAGTGAGATGAGGCGGGCGGGGACGACCGTGAGGTCAGTGAGATGTCAGTTAGATGAGGCGGGCGGGGACGACCGTGAGGTCAGTGAGATGAGGTGGGCGGGGACGACCGTGAGGTCAGTGAGATGTCAGTGAGATAAGGCGGGCGGGGACGACCGTGAGGTCAGTGAGATGTCAGTGAGATGAGGCGGGCGGGGACGACCGTGAGGTCAGTGAGATGTGGTGGGCGGGGACGACCGTGAGGTCAGTGAAATGTGGTGGGCGGAGACGACCGTGAGGTCAGTGAGATGTCAGTGAGATGAGGCGGGCGGGGACGACCGTGAGGTCAGTGAGATGGCAGTGAGATGTGATGGGCGGGGACGACCGTGAGGTCAGTGAGATGTCAGTGAGATGTGATGGGCGGGGACGACCGTGAGGTCAGTGAGATGAGGTGGGCGGGGACGACCGTGAGGTCAGTGAGATGTCAGTGAGATAAGGCGGGCGGGGACGACCGTGAGGTCAGTGAGATGTCAGTGAGATGAGGCGGGCGGGGACGACCGTGAGGTCAGTGAGATGTGGTGGGCGGGGACGACCGTGAGGTCAGTGAAATGTGGTGGGCGGAGACGACCGTGAGGTCAGTGAGATGTCAGTGAGATGAGGCGGGCGGGGACGACCGTGAGGTCAGTGAGATGTCAGTGAGATGTGATGGGCGGGGACGACCGTGAGGTCAGTGAGATGTCAGTGAATGTGATGGGCGGGGACGACCGTGAGGTCAGTGAAATGTGGTGGGCGGAGACGACCGTGAGGTCAGTGAGATGTCAGTGAGATGAGGCGGGCGGGGACGACCGTGAGGTCAGTGAGATGTCAGTGAGATGAGGCGGGCGGGGACGACCGTGAGGTCAGTGAGATGTCAGTGAGATGAGGCGGGCGGGGACGACCGTGAGGTCAGTGAGATGTCAGTGAGATGAGGCGGGCGGGGACGACCGTGAGGTCAGTGAGATGTCAGTGAGATGTGATGGGCGGGGACGACCGTGAGGTCAGTGAGATGTCAGTGAGATGTGATGGGCGGGGACGACCGTGAGGTCAGTGAAATGTGGTGGGCGGGGACGACCGTGAGGTCAGTGAAATGTGGTGGGCGGGGACGACCGTGAGGTCAGTGAGATGTCAGTGAGATGAGGCGGGCGGGGACGACCGTGAGGTCAGTGAGATGTCAGTGAGATGTGATGGGTGGGGACGACCGTGAGGTCAGTGAGATGTCAGTGAGATGTGATGGGTGGGGACGACCGTGAGGTCAGTGAGATGTCAGTGAGATGAGACGGGCGGAGACGACCGTGAGGTCAGTGAGATGTGATGGGTGGGGACGACCGTCAGGTCAGTGAGATGTCAGTGAGATGTGATGGGCGGGGACGACCGTGAGGTCAGTGAGATGTCAGTGAGATGTGATGGGCGGGGACGACCGTGAGGTCAGTGAAATGTGGTGGGCGGGGACGACCGTGAGGTCAGTGAAATGTGGTGGGCGGGGACGACCGTGAGGTCAGTGAGATGTCAGTGAGATGTGATGGGTGGGGACGACCGTGAGGTTAGTGAGATGTCAGTGAGATGTGATGGGTGGGGACGACCGTGAGGTCAGTGAGATGTCCGTGAGATGAGAGGCGGGCGGGGACGACCGTGAGGTCAGTGAGATGTCAGTGAGATGTGATGGGTGGGGACGACCGTGAGGTCAGTGAGATGTCAGTGAGATGTGATGAGTGGGGACGACCGTGAGGTCAGTGAGATGTCAGTGAGATGAGGCGGGCGGGGACGACCGTGAGGTCAGTGAGATGTCAGTGAGATGTGATGGGTGGGGACGACCGTGAGGTCAGTGAGATGTCAGTGAGATGTGATGGGTGGGGACGACCGTGAGGTCAGTGAGATGTCCGTGAGATGAGGCGGGCGGGGACGACCGTGAGGTCAGTGAGATGTCAGTGAGATGTGATGGGTGGGGACGACCGTGAGGTCAGTGAGATGTCAGTGAGATGTGATGGGTGGGGACGACCGTGAGGTCAGTGAGATGTCAGTGAGATGTGATGGGTGGGGACGACCGTGAGGTCAGTGAGATGTCAGTGAGATGAGGCGGGCGGGGACGACCGTGAGGTCAGTGAGATGTCAGTGAGATGTGATGGGTGGGGACGACCGTGAGGTCAGTGAGATGTCAGTGAGATGAGGCGGGCGGGACGACCGTGAGGTCAGTGAGATGTCAGTGAGATGTGATGGGTGGGGACGACCGTGAGGTCAGTGAGATGTCAGTGAGATGTGATGGGTGGGGACGACCGTGAGGTCAGTGAGATGTCAGTGAGATGAGGCGGGCGGGGACGACCGTGAGGTCAGTGAGATGTCAGTGAGATGTGATGGGTGGGGACGACCGTGAGGTCAGTGAGATGTCAGTGAGATGTGATGGGTGGGGACGACCGTGAGGTCAGTGAGATGTCAGTGAGATGTGATGGGTGGGGACGACCGTGAGGTCAGTGAGATGTCAGTGAGATGTGATGGGTGGGGACGACCGTTAGGTCAGTGAGATGTCAGTGAGATGTCAGTGAGATGTCAGTGAGATGTGATGGGTGGGGACGACTCTGGCGGCGTTACTCTGCACGCCAAACTTCTGACGTAAACTACACTACGGCGCTATGATTTGACGATCAGCCGATCGATATCGTGCGGGAATCACATCAGAAATATAATCTGAGAACCAGTTAATCTCGTCGCAGGAGGTCCTAACTATATTCCTGGAAGGTCGATACCGAAATTGGCCCAGCTAGGTTTCTGGCAACGGAGTGCGTTATGACCTGAAGCGATTGCCATATGCAGCGCTCTTGTACCCTGCCGAGAAGCAGCCTGTGTATTTCAGCGGTATATGTATGTACTGAGACGGTCGCCGGGTGTCCAGAATCCATAACTCTCCAGTCTGGGGAGGCCCCGAGGCGGGCAGAACTCTCCAGTCTGGGAGGCCCCGAGGCGGGCAGAACTCTCCAGTCTGGGGAGGCCCCGAGGCGGGCAGAGTCCAGCGACCCGTGTCGTCCGTGGACGGTGTGGTGCCTGATGGCGAGATATTCAGGTCCCGTGATGGAGCCGTTATCTGGCCAGGGATTAATAATGAAACCATCTGGCGGCGGCGGCGGCGGCGGCGGCAGAGGTCGATGTTCCAGCTCGATGGTCACTCTATATTGGAGCGAGCTGCTCCCGTCGGCCGCGGGTAACACTCCCGGGACGGATCGACTCGACGCGGAGACGGCGGCCGAATCCACCGCAGTCATACTATGAGTCAGTGAGATGTCAGTGAGATGTGATGGGCGGGGACGACCGTGAGGTCAGTGAAATGTGGTGGGCGGGGACGACCGTGAGGTCAGTGAAATGTGGTGGGCGGGGACGACCGTGAGGTCAGTGAGATGTCAGTGAGATGAGGCGGGCGGGGACGACCGTGAGGTCAGTGAGATGTCAGTGAGATGAGGCGGGCGGGGACGACCGTGAGGTCAGTGAGATGTCAGTGAGATGTGATGTGTGGGGACGACCGTGAGGTCAGTGAGATGTCAGTGAGATGTGATGGGTGGGGACGACCGTGAGGTCAGTGAGATGTCAGTGAGATGAGGCGGGCGGGGACGACCGTGAGGTCAGTGAGATGTCAGTGAGATGTGATGGGTGGGGACGACCGTGAGGTCAGTGAGATGTCAGTGAGATGTGATGGGTGGGGACGACCGTGAGGTCAGTGAGATGTCAGTGAGATGTGATGGGTGGGGACGACCGTGAGGTCAGTGAGATGTCAGTGAGATGTGATGGGTGGGGACGACCGTGAGGTCAGTGAGATGTCAGTGAGATGAGGCGGGCGGGGACGACCGTGAGGTCAGTGAGATGTCAGTGAGATGTGATGGGTGGGGACGACCGTGAGGTCAGTGAGATGTCAGTGAGATGAGGCGGGCGGGGACGACCGTGAGGTCAGTGAGATGTCAGTGAGATGAGGCGGGCGGGGACGACCGTGAGGTCAGTGAGATGTCAGTGAGATGTGCTGGGTGGGGACGACCGTGAGGTCAGTGAGATGTCAGTGAGATGTGATGGACGGGGACGACCGTGAGGTCAGTGAGATGTCAGTGAGATGTGATGGGCGGGGACGACCGTGAGGTCAGTGAAATGTGGTGGGCGGGGACGACCGTGAGGTCAGTGAAATGACTGTCTCCCGGCTTGTCCCGGCTGGTCCCGGCTGGTCCCGGCTGGTCCCGGCCGGGTCCTGGGCCTTGGTCACGTCTGTCACTGCCGTCCTCCGTCCTCCGTCCTCCGTCCTCCGTCCTCCGTCCTCCGTCCTCCGTCCTCCGTCCTCCGTCCTCCGTCCTCCGTCCTCCGTCCTCCGTCCTCCGTCCTCCGTCCTCCGTCCTCCGTCCTCCGTCCTCCGTCCTCCGTCCTCCGTCCTCCGTCCTCCGTCCTCCGTCCTCGGTCCTCCGTCCTCCGTCCTCCGTCCTCCGTCCTCCGTCCTCCGTCCTCCGTCCTCCGTCCTCCGTCCTCCGTCCTCCGTCCTCCGTCCTCCGTCCTCCGTCCTCCGTCCTCCGTCCTCCGTCCTCCGTCCTCCGTCCTCCGTCCTCCGTCCTCCGTCCTCCGTCCTCCGTCCTCCGTCCTCCGTCCTCCGTCCTCCGTCCTCCGTCCTCCGTCCTCCGTCCTCCGTCCTCCGTCCTCCGTCCTCCGTCCTCCGTCCTCCGTCCTCCGTCCTCCGTCCTCCGTCCTCCGTCCTCCGTCCTCCGTCCTCCGTCCTCCGTCCTCCGTCCTCCGTCCTCCGTCCTCCGTCCTCCGTCCTCCGTCCTCCGTCCTCCGCCCTCCGTCCTCCGTCCTCCGTCCTCCGTCCTCCGTCCCCCGTCATCCGTCCTCTGTCCTCTGTCCTCTGTCCTCCGTCCTCTGTCCTCTGTCCTCCGTCATCTGTCCTCTGTCCTCTGTCCTCTGTCATCCGTCCTCCGTCCTCTGTCCTCCGTCCTCTGTCCTCTGTCCTCCGTCCTCTGTCCTCTGTCCTCTGTCCTCTGTCCTCTGTCCCCCGTCCTCTGTCCCCCGTCCTCCGTCCTCCGTCCTACGTCCTCCGTCCTCCGTCCTCTGTCCTCCGTCCTCTGTCCTCTGTCCTCCGTCCTCTGTCCCCCGTCCTCCGTCCTCCGTCCTCCGTCCTCCGTCCTCCGTCCTCCGTCCTCCGTCCTCTGTCCTCCGTCCTCTGTCCTCCGTCCTCTGTCCCCCGTCCTCCGTCCTCTGTCCCCCGTCCTCCGTCCTCCGTCCTCCGTCCTCTGTCCTCCGTCCTCTGTCCCCCGTCCTCCGTCATCCGTCCTCTGTCTTCCGTCCTCCGTCCTCCGTCCTCCGTCCTCCGTCCTCCGTCCTCCGTCCTCTGTCCTCTGTCCTCCGTCCTCTGTCCCCCGTCCTCCGTCCTCTGTCCTCCGTCCTCTGTCCTCCGTCCTCTGTCCCCCGTCCTCCGTCCTCTGTCCCCCGTCCTCCGTCCTCCGTCCTCCGTCCTCTGTCCTCCGTCCTCTGTCCCCCGTCCTCCGTCATCCGTCCTCTGTCTTCCGTCCTCCGTCCTCCGTCCTCCGTCCTCCGTCCTCCGTCCTCCGTCCTCTGTCCTCTGTCCTCCGTCCTCTGTCCCCCGTCCTCCGTCCTCTGTCCTCCGTCCTCCGTCCTCTGTCCTCCGTCCTCTGTCCTCCGTCCTCTGTCCCCCGTCCTCCGTCCTCCGTCCTCCGTCCTCCGTCCTCTGTCCTCTGTCCTCCGTCCTCTGTCCCCCGTCCTCCGTCCTCTGTCCTCCGTCCTCTGTCCCCCGTCCTCCGTCCTCCGTCCTCCGTCCTCCGTCCTCCGTCCTCCGTCCTCTGTCCTCTGTCCTCCGTCCTCTGTCCCCCGTCCTCCGTCCTCTGTCCTCCGTCCTCTGTCCCCCGTCCTCCCGCGTGAGAACAGCGACACGTGTTGGCGAAAGTGACCTTCGCGGGTGGACGCGCGCGTCGGCGCAGGTTATGCACACGTTATTGTATTTTCGGAGGACACGCACACGCGGAACGCACTGGCTGGCCATCTCATGAACTATGCAGTCTCTGGGCAGTATACGGCCGTCCGAGCACGCGTTGCTGGTGTGTATCCGCCGTACCAGCGACACCGGACGCCACCGACTGTCCATTGTGCCCACCCGCTGTCCACCTGCAATCGGCTAAAACGCCCGGCAAATATTGGAACAGCGTCCGCCGGGGCCGGGCCCCGTTAATGGAATTCCCCGACATCCGTTCAATTCATTTCGCGGGACTGCGACGCGCCGGATAAACGGATCGCTGGGCTGACTTCAACGCAAACACGTCCGCTAACACGAGGAGGCGGCCGCCGGCCCGCCGTCCGACTGCCCGGCCCCCGGCCATGAGTGGGTCGTTTTTCTCGAGACTGCGGGCGTCCTCGTCACTGAATGAGGAGGGTTACAAGGAGCAGGACGGCGGCCGCGCTCAACAATGGCGCCAAATGGCGACGCCACCCGGGCGGCCCGGGCGACCCGGGCGGCTGGCTGGGCGGCTTTTGACGTCGGATCAGCGCGCGTGTCTGGGCGGCTTGGCCTCCGCCGGGGAGGTGCGACAAACAGCCATTCTGCGGCCATCACTCAGCGTTTACAGAGCGATACCGGCCCGCAAATATTAGCAGTGCGGCTCGCCCGGACAAAAGGCTAGCCCGACGGCGCAATGATGTAGCGGAAAATAAATAAACAGGCTGGGTGACTTTTGGCCGTTAGGGCGGGCGCGGATTCCATTTATACCGCGGATCGGGGGCTCTTTTCGTCGGTCATGCCGGTGGGAGTGAACAGGGTGCGGAAACATGCAGATGAGCCGCGGAAGAAAATTGGTTGGTTAGCATGGTAATGCGTCGCACGATAGTTTCTGAAGGTGGAGTCATGTTACTCCGTGGAGTGGAGTCATGGAATGTGGAGTCATGGAAAGTGGAGTCATGTTACTCCGAACGTTGTCCACCGCTGGTTAACAAATGCAGTAGGTCAGTTTTACAAGGAAACCCATATCCTAAGCTGGATGCCTTTCCTCAATGTGAACAGCAATGCACGATGTTCCCTTCTTTGTTGCAAGAGGACGAAAGTACATTTGTCTGTTGTTTTGCGACAAAAATAGGTATCGCTAAATTTTGAATTGCATGTTATTGTTGCTCGCCTGACTGAACTAATCATGAATTCGTGTTTGTCACCTTATGTTTTTCAGGCATCAATCACGATAAACACTTTCCACGAACACTTTACTAGTTGAAATATAAAAGCAACACTCGTGTTCTACTATATGGGCATCGTTTTCTGTCACAGGAAAAAGATAACCGAGTCGGTCAAGTACAAAGGCCACATCGTAACCCAATTGGGCATCATAATAACACATGGAAGATATGTAAGGTATCACAGTGCGCATATGATTCACAAAACTACACTTATCTCTCGAATTGTATTTCGTCCATCTGTTCGCAAATCATCTCTGAACCCTCTTCTCCTCCTCGCCAACACCGTCTCCTCCAGCCCTCGCCCTCCAGCGCATCCGGCTGCTCCAGGAACAGGCCGCCGCCAGCCACACGGCACCGCGGCACACCGGTCTGCATACGTGCTCCGTGCACACTGTCCGTGCACACTGTCCGTGCACGGCGCAGTGCACCGCTCGTCCGCCGCCGCCGGACCGGTGCTGCCAGCCGGCCGGCCGGCCGACCCCGCCTCCGATCGCTGCCGATAAGCTTTTCTCGGCTCATTTTCGGACGATTAATCAGAGTGGGCGCGGGCGGCGGTGTGGCGTGAGCGGACACATGTCCGGGACGGGCGCCCTTTGTGGCGCGCCGCCGCTGCCGCCGCCGCCGCCGCCGCCGCCGCCGCTGATACTGCTGCTGCTGCTGCAACAGCCGCTGCCGCCGCTGATACCGCTGCTGCTGCTGCCACAGCCGCCGCCGCCGCCGCCGCTGATACTGCGCTGCTGCTGCCACAGCCGCCGCCGCCGCCGCCGCCGCCGCTGATACTGCTGCTGCTGCCACAAACGCTCAGTGAGGGACGGGGAAGGTCTCAGGGTCACCACCACCTCCCCGGGTCACGGTGACCGGTCACGGCCGGGCACGCTGTGCGTGACGCTGCGTGCGTGACTCTACGTGACGTGACTCTGTGTGCGTGACGCACGTGACACCTGCGTGACCGTCACCACAGCCTGCACTCGCTGAAACGCGACTCGTACCATAAGCGGACTGAGAACGGGCCCGAGCCGGCGCCCGCAGGTCCCAGAGCGGTACCGCCCAGCTGCACCGCTCGGGGCAACCGCCGATGGACTGCTAATTATATTGATTGGCGTGCATGAGAGGGTGCCATCACAGAGGAGTGCCGCGGGCGGCGGGCCGCGAGCCGAGATGTGGCGCGCCACTCCTCTCCTCGCTCGGCGACCCACTACGCTGTGCCACACCGCCACTGCTGCGCCATGTCTGCCGCGCCACACCGCCACTGCTGCTGCGCCATGTCTGCCGCGCCACACCGCCATTGCTGCGCCATGTCTGCTGTGCCACACCGCCACTGCTGCGCCATGTCTGCCGCGCCATACCGCCACTGCTGCGCCATGTCTGCCGCGCCACACCGCCACTGCTGCGCCATGTCTGCCGCAACATACCGCCACTGCTGCGCCATGTCTGCCCCGCTGCGCTAAACCGCGCCGATCTAGTCGCCCTCACCTACCTCTTCTATCGGCTGCCTTGTCTCGGGCAGCGGACATCTCGTCGCGCCCAACGGAACTCCTGTTCCCATGTGCACGCCTGCGCTGGCGGGCAGCGTCTGGAGAGGCCTGGCGTTCGCGGTGGCCGCCTCTGCTGCTGCTCCGGCGGGTACCGCGGCTCGTTGGTTGAGACCATTGCGGCGCGTGCAGTGAGCCGAGACGCGGCGCTGTTAACCGGCCTGTCCGCTCAATGATGGCGGAGTGTAATTGCTGCCATATTGCTGCCATATCCCGCGGGAGGCGCCGGCGTCATCGCCGCGCTCGTTGGCGGGCCGAACGCCACCTGAGACTCTCAGTTGGACACCTATTCCGCTCCTGACAGCATGCCGGTCCCTCTGGTCACATTCAGAAGATGTCTGCGTAATTCGGTTCCCTGTTCTGGCCGGAACGACCGCGCTCACTGGACCAATGGAGGAGCAATAACTGCCCGTCGACCCGTCTAAGCCACGCACATTGCACATGTGTCTCTGGCGCTAGTTCATTGGACTGGTGCCTTGAAGCCACAAAGCCGTAGTATGGCGTAGTAACCGTAGTAACCGACGTTCAATAACCGACGAATATTTGAAAGCTTGCTATGGAGAATAACGTGAATAATGTTATCAAATTCCAAAAGGTCTCGCCATTGGGAGCCGATGATAAAATCAGAACTGAGAGGTATCTATTTTACACAATCGTTTTCTTTATTTCTAAAATCGTGACCTTTGATCACTCCATGTAGCCAGCCCTTGACTACTGTCTGTCTGTTATAAGCCTGTATGACCTCCTCCCAGCAGTAGACCGGACTGCACTGTCTGCGGCTGGCCGGCTGTCGAGCGCCTCTAATTTGCCGTCAGTGGAGCTGCAGACGGCCACTGAATCATTGGCTGTGCCCGCCCCGCCAGCCGCCGTCTTTGTTTTAATTATCGCCGAACAGAGCGGTAATCTGTCGAGCCAGCCGGAAATTAGCCGGTAATTGTACGCACTGAAACCGTATGAACACGGCGTCAGTCGATCCGAATTCAGAGCAAATTGCAGGCGCAGGCTGTAGACTTGGAAGGTGTTCCTGTCATTAATGCGACAAAGTGCGGGCGGTGTATGGTTGACGATGTATTTCTCGGAGCAACCCTATCTCCTCCTGATGAGGTATCATCGTGCAACGAGCGCCGAGAACTCGCTCGTGCACCCAGTCCGATGACGAATGGCCTGAAAGGCATAAACAGTCTCTTTTTAAATGGCGGACATGCCAAATTACCCCACTCTGGTCACCTAATGGTGGTGCAAGTATGCGAACAACCAAAGACGAGTCCAATTAAGCGCCGTATGGGAAGATGCTATCGTGCGAGGTTTCGCAAAGCCAATTCATCAAGCGGTCTGCGTAACGAGCCGACGTGCGCTACGCCCGCTGAAATGGCTACCTCATTCCGCCAAGCAGACTTCCGAACGTCATTTTCAGGCAATTCATGCTAAACACTCGTCAAACAATGCGTCATTATGTGCACGGCTGTGCTGTCATTAGAAGGGGAGGGGAGGCGTGGCGCGCGCACTGTCAGTACGTCCTGTGTGTGGGCGGAGCGCACAATCCGACGCAGCGGCGACGATTAGCGGCGCATCGGGCCGTCGCACGGCCGGCCGCGCTGATTGTGACGTATGCGGCGCGCGTCCGCGCCACAGTCGCCGCAGGAAGCGCGGCCGACACGCCGCTATGAGCACCGCATTGTCCCAGCCCGATGGCTGTAAAAAGGCCTTGGGGCGGCGCCGGGCGGCGCGGGCTAGCCGGGAGCGACGCTTCTGCCGCCTCGCTGACCGCCGAGCACCGCGGCTCTCTCCGAGGTTCGGCGGAGACGGGACAAACGGACAACGCCGCGCCGGCCCTGATGTCGCCACCACACGCCGCATTTCATCGGGAAGCGCCGTCGGCCGGCCGGCTGGACGATTCATAGGTCCATTTGATCAGCGGCCGCTTCATATCCATAAGTCCGATCGGCCGAGATTGAAAAATCGATGTGGCTCGCGCCGCGACGGTTCGGTTCGGGGCGCTCTCCGGCCTGGCGCCGGCGGTGGTGCAGCGCGATGCGGGCGCTTTCAGGGCGCTCGCGGGCCTCTCTCGTGACCGCTCTCTCGCGGACCTCTCTCGCGGGCCTCTCTCGCGGGCCTCTCTCGTGGCCGCTCTCTCGCGGACCTCTCTCGCGGGCCTCTCTCGCGGGCCTCTCTCGCGGGCCTCTCGTGGCCGCTCTCTCGCGGACCTCTCTCGCGGGCCTCTCTCGTGGCCGCTCTCTCGCGGACGCTCTCTCGCGGACCTCTCTCGCGGACTTCTCTCGTGGCCGCTCTCTCGCGGGCCTCTCTCGCGGACCTCTCGTGGCCGCTCTCTCGTGGCCGCTCTCTCGTGGCCGCTCTCTCGCGGACCTCTCTCGTGGCCGCTGTCTCGTGGCCGCTCTCTCGGGGCCTCTCTCGTGGCCGCTCTCTCGCGGCTTCTCTCGTGGCCGCTCTCTCGCTGCAGCTGCGACATGTGAGAGATGAATTACACCAGTACTGCGTGTAATGAGCTCCAGGTACTGCCGGGCCGTCATCGGCACAGACCGCCGCCACATTGACCTCGCCGCCGGTCCGCTCCGCGCTATTTGTCATATTTATAGCCGAAAAGCTTTATTACGCGGCGGAGGCTGGTGATTGCTGGAGCAGCTGAAAGAGACTTCAGCGTCCGCGTGTAACCGGCCTTGGTATTATCGTTTAATGTCAATGACACAGAGCTTCTGGCGGGTCTGAGAGAACAATGTGTGTCCAGGTGACGCAACAGGCGACTGATTGAGTTGTGGCCAGCGGCGCCGGTCGGACCACTAAGCATACGACCGGGCTGCTCCGGGCGCGGCGGTAATGAAGCCGTTAGGAAGAGACAGACACAAGACGGCGCTGCTTCAATAGCCAGGTGTTTTTCATCCCCAGCCTTTCACTTTTGCCGAGCGCGCATACAGATGCGCAACAATGAGGTTTCAATTTGCTTACGCCCGGGGACAAAGGGCCATCGAAACCCGCGGAGCGCTCTCAGCTTCCCATTGTGCAAGCACATCTGGTGGACCTGTTGGAATCGGCGTGAAGCACGGCTGGCCTGCTGGAATCACCATGACGCAATGGAAGAGGGCTGATTGCAGAGCAAACAGCTGTGACCCAGTGGTGATCCGAGCAGTGTACCGCGACCCAGTGGTGATCCGAGCAGTGTACCGCGACCCAGTGGTGATCCGAGCAGTGTACCGCGACCCAGTGGTGATCCGAGCAGTGTACCGCGACCCAGTGATGATCCGAGCAGTGTACCGCGACCCAGTGGTGATCCGAGCAGTGTACCGCGACCCAGTGGTGATCCGAGCAGTGTACCGCGACCCAGTGGTGATCCGAGCAGTGTACCGCGACCCAGTGGTGATCCGAGCAGTGTACCGCAGCCCAGCACGGAGATGGGAGAGACGGGAGAGACGGGAGAGACGGGAGAGACGGGAGAGACGGGAGAGACGGGAGAGACGGGATAGACAGGAGAGACGGGAGAGACGGGAGAGACGGGAGAGACGGGAGAGACGGGAGAGACGGGAGGGACGGGAGAGACGGGAGACGGGAGACGGGAGAGACAGGAGGCGGGAGACGGGAGAGACAGGAGACGGGCGAGACGGGAGAGACAGGAGACGGCGGAGACGGGGCCTGACAGGAATCGTCACACGCAGACCGGAAGGGTGATAATGAGAGGAGCGAGGGTTCGCAGCAGAAACCATGACTGTGAGTCTCAGAGTGTGACTCAGATTCAGGTGTGTCATATCTGTCCTGTCTAGAATGTCATGCCGCTATCCGTGACTTTGCTCTGATACGCGCCATGCTTGACCAGGCTTCCCGCGTTTAGCTCTCTTCTCGTTATGACTCACCCACGAGCTCCCTGACTCACCCCGCGTGACAATCACCACAACCGCCACATTCACACCCGTACACACCGTATGACGTCACAGCGCTGACGTCACTGTCACACCTGCACACCACATATGACGTCACCCCCGCCGGTGTGCGGGGTGACCGCCCGCTGCTCGGCCGTCGATGACCGGCAAATGGCGCTAACCCGGCGGACATTCACCAGCGGCGCTCGGCGGACGGACGCCATCGACAGAGGCGGCAGGACAATAAGGCGGCTGCGGCGCGGCGGCTGCGGCGCGGCGGCGGCGCGCGGCGCGCGGCGCGCTCCGCTCCGCTGTAGTGCCCGGCTCACAGCCCGCTCACAGGCCTCTCGGCGAGCGGTGTCATTTGTCGAGCTGCCAGACGGCGGCGGCGGCGGCGGCAGAGAGAGGACTGGGGCTGCGTCTGGGCTGACCAGGGACCGGAGCTGTGTCTGGGCTGACCAGGGACCGGGAGCTGTGTCTGGGCTGACCAGAGACCTGGGCTGTGTCTGGGCTGACCAGGGACCTGGGCTGCGTCTGGGCTGGCCAGGGACCGGGGCTGCGTCTGGGCTGACCAGGGACCGGGGCTGCGTCTGGGCTGACCAGGGACCGGGGCTGCGTCTGGGCTGACTAGGGACCGCGGCTGCGTCTGGGCTGACCAGGGACCGGGGCTGCGTCTGGGCTGACCAGGGACCAGGGTTGTGTCGTTCGTCTTGTCGGTCAGCTGCGGCTCGCGTCAGGAGCGGTGGCCGGGAGAAACTGGAAGAGAGACCCCGGCGGGGTCGCTGGATAGCGTAGTGACAAATGACTGTTCTTGGTGCGCTACTTGGATGACAGGGCTTGGCTGAAACGTGAACTGAGTCACGGGTCCTTAGCTCGCCTGTAGCGGTCGATATTTTGTCTGATCGTGGTCAACAACGCACTCCCCCCCCCCCCCCCCTGTGCCTCTGTGTGTTCCTTTTGATGTGACTGTGTCCATCCATCCCTGTGCAACTTTGCTCTTCCCATGTGTACAGTGGTCTCGCCTGTGTTGCCCCTGTTCTGACGTTGGGCTGGTCTGTGTTGGCCCTGTACAGACTATTTCTGGTCTGATTTTCTGACATTGACTATCTATCTGGTCTGTTTTCAGAGGTGACGTCATCGTCCTGGATCCCGATCCTGGTGGTGGTGGCGCTGCTGTCGGCGCTGCTCGGCGCCATCGGCATGGTGGCCGTCATCCGCTGTAGAAGGTGAGTCCGCCACCCCCCTGTTGCACCCGTCAGCTGAGGGCGCTGCAACACCTCACAGCTCACGCCAACACGCCCACATCGGGGTCATGATGACACGCGACCGCGCTCTAACTGGGACACCGGATGATTGCTGTGGCGATCGCCTGTTACGGGGTGTAGGCTGTAGCGGGCTGGGGCGCTGTCCGCCGGTCCTAGTCTGTTGGGAATCCCCGCCAGTATCACTCGTTAGGCCTGGTCCGGGGTCCCCGCCAGTATCACTGGTTAGGCCTGGCCCGGGGTCCCCGTCAGTATCACTGGTTACCTGGCCCGGGATCCCCGCCGGTATCACTGGTTAGGCTTGGCCCGGGGTCCCCGTCAGTATCACTGGTTACCTGGCCCGGGGTCCCCGCCAGTATCACTGGTTACCTGGCCCAGGGTCCCCGCCAGTATCACTGGTTACCTGGCCCGGGGTCCGCCGGTATCACTGGTTAGGCCTGGCCCGGGGTCCCCGTCAGTATCACTGGTTACCTGGCCCGGGGTCCCCGCCAGTATCACTGGTTACCTGGCAAGGGATCCCCGCCGGTATCACTGGTTACCTGGCCCGGGGTCCCCACCGGTATCACTGGTTACCTGGCCCGGGGTCCCCGCCGGTATCACTGGTTACCTGGCCGGGGGTCCCTGCCAGTATCACTGGTTAGGCCTGGCCCGGGGTCCCCGCCGGTATCACTGGTTAGGCCTGGTCCGGGGTCCCCGCCGGTATCACTGGTTACCTGGCCCGGAGTTCCTGCCAGTATCACTGGTTAGGCCTGGCCCGGGGTCCCCGCCGGTATCACTGGTTACCTGGGCCGGGGTCCCCACCGGTATCACTGGTTACCTGGTCCGGGGTCCCCGCCGTTATCACTGGTTACCTGGTCCGGGGTCCCCACCGGTATCACTGGTTACCTGGCCTGGGGTCCCTGCCGGTATCACTGGTTACCTGGCCCGGGGTCCCCGCCAGTATCACTCGTTAGGTCTGGCCCGGGGTCCCGCCGGTATCACTGGTTAGGCCTGGTCCGGGGTCCCCGCCGGTATCACTGGTTACCTGGCCCGGGGTCCCCGCCAGTATCACTGGTTACCTGGCCCGGGGTCCCTGCCGGTATCACTGGTTACCTGGCCCGGGGTCCCCGCCGGTATCACTGGTTAGGTATGGCCCGGGGTCCCGCGTCTGGCGCCGGTCGGCTGCCGATTACCCCGGCTGGCGGCGCCCGGACCCGCCACTGGCCGGGTAATTTGGCCGGTCGGGGTGTCGGCGAAAGGCGGCCATTTGGCGGCTGTTTTTAGTGGTGCGACCTGTACCCGGCAATTTGCGGCGTCCGACCGGCCACCCGACCGCGCGACGACCGCTCGGAAACGGATCAATTAGGTTCCGGGTCGGGGCCGACGGCCGAGCACAGGGTACCCGAGGGGTGTGAAGGAGGCAGGTGATGACACTATTTGGCAGACGCCTGATCAACGTGACGTGTTAGTTTCAACAGGCGTGTCGCCGGGGTAATTTGAACGGTGACAAATGGTGCCATAATGTCAAGCGTTAGTGACACGGGGCAAGTGTCAGGTTTCAGATCCAGTGTGTCAGGTTTCAGATCCAGTGTGTCAGGTTTCAGATCCAAAGTGTCAGGTTTCAGATCCAGTGTGTCAGGTTTCAGATCCAATGTGTCAGGTTTCATATCCAGTGTGTCAGGTTTCAGATCCAGTGTGTCAGGTTTCAGATCCAGTGTGTCAGGTTTCAGATCCAATGTGTCAGGTTTCAGATCCAGTGTGTCACGGTCCCTCTCAGGAAGAAAATGCAATTTGTATTCTAATGGTTTCTGCATACAATTAACATCTGATTTAACAATAAATACCATGCCTCTGAATCACTTGCTGTCCATGATGTTATTTTGCTCATTCGGTGGTTAGACGGTTCCTCGTGACAGCGTATACTAACCGGTGCGCTTTTGTTGCAGGTTGAGGGTTCTGCCATCGAAAGGTAAGCACGCCACTTCCGTTTTTTTCGCAAGCTGTTGTTATTTATAGTTTTGTTGTGGTTTGCGTGGCAGTAAAACGAGCGTTGTTTGGCTGTTTTACTCTGTTTTACTCTGTTTGGCTGTTTTACTCCATATCGGTGCCGGGGAAATGTCTCTTTCAACACTGAACACACACTGTTTAGTCCAGTATTTCCGGCCTGGTGCGTGTCGGGCTGCGAGATACATTCTGCGAGATACAGCTACAGCTACAGCTGCGAGATACATTCGGCTGGTGGAATGGACTGGCGCGCCAGTCGCCACATTGGGCTACTGTTCGGCTTCGTTTGAGCCCGCCGATATCAGGACCGGCGGCCGGCCACCCCGTCGCCGCCGGACCAGTAATTGACCCGTTCTTTGGTCCAACTGGCCCACGCTACGGTAATTTGCCCGCACTTTTGATAGCGGTGGCTTTGAAAGGTAACCCCGGTCATTTTTATTAATGATCGCTCTTCGCACGCCATATCCAGTGTCGAAAGGTAAACGGAGACCGGCGGTCTCCGTTCGCCGACTTCCCAGTGAGCAGATGGTGGGCTGGGGCCGTATACCACACCCGGAAGGAGATGTCAATATTCTTTGGCGAAATATTCCCAGCCTTCAAGCTGAAGAGGCCCTTGACCTTCCGGTTATTTCGAATCCAGTGACGACCATTCGACAGTGGGCGAAAATATGCCCTCATCCCTTTCACGCTCCGCGAGATGAAAAGGATGGGTGGCATAAAACGAGAACCGCGCCATAAAGGAAAGGAAAAAGGAAAGAATTTATGATGGATTTGCATCACAAAAGAGCTGTAGTAAAATCCACTTTTGACTCGAGTGAGAACTGGGACCGATGGTATAAAACTGTCCGCGGTCATTTCTGGCTGCCAGGGGTCGCCGGAAGAAGGCCATCCAGTGCGTCGTTTTCACAGAGCCCGTCTCTCGGATACCTCATTTGCTCCGGGGTGTTCTTTCGCTCCGTGGCGCCCGGTTGGATATATTTACGGCCGTTACAGTTTACCTAGACTGATCCTTTGTTGTTTACGGCGTGCGGCCGACGTGGAATGCCCGGCCGGAGCCGTCAAATTGGGGGCATAAATCCCGACACCGGGCCGCCGCCGCCGCCCGCCGGCTTCAGATCCCTCGCACAAATACACGGCAGAACAATGTTCTTCAGTCGTCGCGCCCCGCATTCCAGTGGCGCCGGCTCCCCCGTAGAAGCAGGAGATATAGGATCTGCGTTACTCTCAGCCGGGTGTTGTTGCATAGGACTGCACGAAATGTACGCAGAAGGTTGAGATAATGGCATGCAGTGACAAAAGTTCCGGCCCAATAGCAGCATAATGTTGCATGGGTGCGGTGATGAGTATTATAGTTGCAAAACTCAGCTACGGAGCCGGCGCTGGGCACGAATTCCGGCCCGGCGTTTTGCTTTTTGTGCCGGGCCTGGAAGGACTAGACAGCTTGCCGGGATCATGTGGTGCTCAAGTAGAGTAAATACGTATATTCAGTATACAACATGCGGTGCATAGGCCGGGCTTGATTGCACCCAAATAAGCATATGCCGTGCTTATGTGGTGCACCACTTGAGCTATGCCAGTGGCGGTGCCGGGCGTGGTTTTCAATATTTCAGGATTTTTGCAACACTAATCATTATATTGCTGGAATGTGTCGCGTGTTACTGCAATGTTTAAATCATTCATCATGGTTTTTTTATCGTACGCTTCTAATCTGTGCGAATATTTTCCTCATTTCCTGTAGTACTTGGTTGAAAATGAATAAGCCATTTAAGCCGACAGTGACTGATGAGCTGGAATTCAGCAGCGTAATATCGTAATGCGGCTTTGTAGTGTTTGTTACTTGGTTATTAAGTGGCCTCTATTACGCCACGCTGTTCGAGAAGCTGCTCTTCATCTGGACGGCATTCCAGTATTCCCTCTATCAGGGGCGGATCCAGGGGGCCAAATGGGGCCATGACCCCCCCCCCCCAAAAAAAAAAACGGCCTGACGTACAGTGGTTGACGGCGCGCTCTACCCCCTCCCCCGATCGACAACAAGTTTTCGCTGACGGCTTGCTACCCCCACCCTTCCCCGGTCAACAACTTTTCGCTGACGGCTGACGTCCCGCTGCCTCCCTCCCCACCCCCCACCCCTCAACGTTTTTTGTTTGTTAAATACGCCACTGGATTTGCCCCCCCCCCCCCCCCCCCCCAGCCACGGCTATATCCGCCCTTGCTCTCTATAATGCGCTTTGGTAACAATTAACGATTGTCGTTTTCCAACTGCATAGCGTAAGACTTCCAACACGAATTTTACTTCATCACTTTACTTTCAACACTTCAACTTCAACAGTTAAGCAGTGTGTTTGGTGATTTCTTCTTCTCTGCTTATAATTGAACAATTAGTCCACCTCTCACTCTCAGCCTAAAATTGGACAGTCAGACCAGATCTCTTACTCTCAAAGTTGAGCATTCGAGTTGGCGCTCCCATCTTCCCTATTCATAGTGAAAGGATGACCAGGGTGAACAGTTGGCTCGGCTCCTACCACAGTTGGTCAGTTGGTTCTGCACCGGAGGGCGTCAGCGGCGCACGTGACCTCTGTCTGTTTTCGCCGGACAGTTGGTTCTGCTCCGGAGGGCGTCAGCGGCGCACGTGACCTCTGTCTGTCCCCGCCGGACAGTTGGTTCTGCACCGGAGGGTGTCAGCGGCGTACGTGACCCCTCTCTGTCCCCGCCGGACAGTTGGTTCTGCACCGGAGGGCGTCAGCGGCGCACGTGACCTCTGTCTGTCCCCGCCGGACAGTTGGTTCTGCACCGGAGGGCGTCAGCGGCGCACGTGACCTCTGTCTGTCCCCGCCGGACAGTTGGTTCTGCACCGGAGGGCGTCAGCGGCGTACGTGACCCCTCTCTGTCCCCGCCGGACAGTTGGTTCTGCACCGGAGGGCGTCAGCGGCGCACGTGACCTCTGTCTGTCCCCGCCGGACAGTTGGTTCTGCACCGGAGGGCGTCAGCGGCGCACGTGACCTCTGTCTGTCCCCGCCGGACAGTTGGTTCTGCACCGGAGGGTGTCAGCGGCGCACGTGACCTCTGTCTGTCCCCGCCGGACAGTTGGTTCTGCACCGGAGGGCGTCAGCGGCGCACGTGACCTCTGTCTGTCCCCGCCGGACAGTTGGTTCTGCACCGGAGGGCGTCAGCGGCGCACGTGACCTCTGTCTGTCCCGCCGGACAGTTGGTTCTGCACCGGAGGGCGTCAGCGGCGCACGTGACCTGTCTGTCCCCGCCGGACAGTTGGTTCTGCACCGGAGGGCGTCAGCGGCGCACGTGACCCCTCTCTGTCCCCGCCAGTCGCTGTGTCGGCTCGGTCTGCAGCCTTGGCCAGCTGCGTCGCCCCACACCCGCTGGGGCCGCTGATTCGGCTATTTTCATGCTAATCCCCACGAATATCCGGCGCCAACTTGCAGGGTCGCGTTGTCTCGCGTTGTTCTGCGCTCGTCATCGCAGTGGCGGGGCTGGACAGAGCGTAGTCATGCCTGAGTCTTGTGGTTAGATGGATCGAGTCGAACGCGAGTCATACCGCTGGATGAATAGTGTCAAAAGAGATTCGCCCGTTAGACTGATCGAGACGAACACGAGTCATACCGCTGGATGAATAGTGTCAAAAGAGATTCGCCCGTTAGACTGATCGAGTCGAACACGAGTCATACCGCTGGATGAATAGTGTCAAAAGAGATTCGCCCGTTAGACTGATCGAGACGAACACGAGTCATACCGCTGGATGAATAGTGTCAAAAGAGATTCGCCCGTTAGACTGATCGAGACGAACACGAGTCATACCGCTGGATGAATAGTGTCAAAAGAGATTCGCCCGTTAGACTGATCGAGTCGAACGCGAGTCGCGTGGGTGGATCAACTGAGTCGTACATAAGTCGTGCGGTTAGACTGATATTGTCGAACGCGAGTCGCGGGATGTATCAAATCATACGCAAATCGCACGTTGGATGGGTCTAGTCAAACACGGGTGGCGTGCTGGACGGATCGAGTCCAACTCGAAGCACGCGGTCGAAAACGAGCCGTGCGGTTGGACGGATCGAATCGAACACGAGTCTTGCGTAGCTGGACTGACCGAGTCGAACACGGGTGGCGTGGGCGCGGCCGAACGAGGCCAGCGATTTGGTTCATTTCTGGCTGCCACCGACCACGAGCGCCGGCTCGTCCAATTACCGGGGCAAGCGGCGGACAGATTGAGTCGTCCATAACGGACATCGGGCGCGCCGGCTTCGCGGCCACGCCGAATAAGGACGCTGCGATGGATGAGCGCAGCGAGAGCCGTCCACTTTCGGCACAGCTGGTAATCGGGCGTGCTGGGCGTGCTGGGCGTGCTGGGCGAGACTGGTCGGTGGACGCCGGCCGAGGCGGGGTCAGGTGAGCCGGCCGAGGCGGGGTCCGATGAGCCGGCCGAGGCGGGGTCCGATGAGCCGGCCGAGGCGGGGTCAGGTGCGCCGGCCGAGGCGGGGTCAGGTGAGCCGGCCGAGGCGGGGTCCGATGAGCCGGCCGAGGCGGGGTCAGGTGCGCCGGCCGAGGCGGGGTCCGATGAGCCGGCCGAGGCGGGGTCAGGTGAGCCGGCCGAGGCGGGGTCCGATGAGCCGGCCGAGGCGGGGTCAGGTGCGCCGGCCGAGGCGGGGTCCGATGAGCCGGCCGAGGTGGGGTCCGATGAGCCGGCCGAGGCGGGGTCAGGTGAGCCGGCCGAGGCGGGGTCCGATGAGCTGGCCGAGGCGGGGTCAGGTGAGCCGGCCGAGGCGGGGTCCGATGAGCCGGCCGAGGCGGGGTCCGATGAGCCGGCCGAGGCGGGGTCAGGTGCGCCGGCCGCGCGCGCCAAGCCCAGACACACCCGCAGACGGATTAGTCGTGTGCGTTGGTGAAATCAGTAGAGGCGAATACTCTTAGTGGCGGACGTTTGTGTGGAAGGGGTAGCTCATAACGTACCAAGCAACTATGCAGGCAACGTGCAAGGATGAGCGTAGTAAGATATTGAGCTTGTTCTCTTTTACAACATGCAAAATGTAGCAAATGTATTTGAAGTACGGCATGGCTTCACGTGACGTCACATAATTTATTTAGTCCTCTGACACCATTCTCTCCGTTTCAGGCCTGTGTCCTCTGGTGGCGATGCACCGTCCGAAGGAGGAGGCTCCTCCTCTGCCGTCCTCAAAACCGCCCGCCGGCCGGGAGGACGACGGCGAGCCGGGCCGGCCGCGCGCCTGGGGCGGCCGCCTCTGGGCGCGGCCCGCCAGCGGCACCGGCTCCGCGCCCAGCTACGCCGACCAGCCGTACACGTTCCCTGATCAGGAGAGCGCTGTGTACGCCGAGCTGAACAGTGTGGCCGGGTCGCAGGGCTTGCCCGCCTACCGCGCCTACGTGATGAACACGTACAGCGAGATCCGCGACCCGCGCCGGCTCCTGCCAGACGGGACGTACGAGAACGCCGGCTACGTCCTGGAGCCGGCGCACGGCCGCAGCGGCGAGTCGGGCGGCTCCGGCTCCAACCACAGCAGCGCCTACTACTCAGACATCTCCGGCGGAGAGCCGGCCGGCGGCAGTCAGCGGAGGCGGCGCCGGGAGCTGTCCAGCGTGTCAGCGCGGGTGGTGTTCCCTCGGCGACTGCCGGTGCCGATCAACCTGCTGCCTGACGTGGCTGACCTGCCCGACAACCTGGAGAACCCTCCCCCGGAGAGCACAGTGATCGCGGCGACGCGGCGCGGCTCCCAGTACCGACTGCTTGACAGTCGGACCCTGGCGGCGGCCGGCAGACTCGCCGGCGCCCCGCCCGCAGCGGCAGGGGCGCCCTGCGGACCCGCCGGCGACCCGCTCCGGCAGCCCCACAACATCAGCTTCCGCTCGGACCCCGACTCGGGTCAGCGCTCCGGAGACTCGGGGAACCGGTCCGGCTCGGAGCAGGGCAGCCTGGAGCGGCGCCCGCTGCCGCTGCTGCCCAGCCGGCGTGTGCAGGGCCCGCAGAAGCGTGGCGTCTACACGCTGACGCAGCAGTGCGAGGAGCCGCCGCCGCCGCTGCACGCGTCCGAGTACGTGTAGCGCCGGCCCAGCGGCGGCCAACACCGTGCAATAGCGCCGCTGGCCGGCCCGCTCCATCGCTCTGTCTCCCTCGGGACGGCGCCGAGCCGCCCGAAGCCGATCAGTGCGCCCGTGCTCTGCAGCGAGAGAAAAACTCGTCACCCTCGCACAAAACAACAGCGGCGTGTAAGCCTCTTAGCGAGCTTACCGGCAGAAACCGTTGTTTTTGGCCGGCAAGCGCTGTGATGTTATCATCTAGTCACGAGTTCCCTCATCCCGCGAGACAAAAACCAGGGCAGAAAAACGCGTTCGGGATGCGCCGAGCGGCGGCCAGCACGCTTGGTTCAGTGTTTACTCCGGAGTCGAAGCTCGATATTTCTTCATAACTGTCTGTGGCGCGGAGAGGGCGGCGGCAGCGGCGAGTTATCGCCGTCCGTGCCGGGCGGCCGATCGGTGCCGCCGCGTCGTCTGCAGGCCGCCGTCACCGTCACCGTCACCGTCACCGTCACCGTCACCGTCACCGTCACCGTCACCGTCACCGTCACCGTCACCGTCACCGTCACCGTCACCGTCACCGTCACCGTCACCGTCACCGTCACCGTCATTATCTCCGGTCGACACGACCCAGCCCAGCGTGACTCCAGCCAGAGGTAAATACAACATCTCCATCCTTCTCTCGGTATGTACATTTATCGATATTTCAATGGCTGTGGAGAGGTGCGGTTCAGTTACCCTGGGCGTTACGGGGCTGGCTGGGGCACGGTGGCCGGGTACTGCAGGATGAGGTAGGGTTGCCATGGCGACGAGCCCTCTCCGCAGACTCGTGCACACCTGATCTGCAATGCGGTCTTTGTGTGTTTGTTGCGAGTTCTAGCCAGACTGAATGTTGATGCTATCAGTCGGAGTGAGTAGTTGTTTGGAAACTTGTCAGGTAAGTCTGGTTCGATGCAGAGTTCCCGCTTCCAATTAGCATATCATTAGCTATGATATAAATGGGTTGTGGGCATGCTAACGGTCGATAGTGTGTTCCGATGTGAGCGGCCATAGCCCGGGGCGGCCCCGGCGGCCGCAGCTGGGGTGGGGCCTGCAGAGGGATCGTTCGTGAATGTGGTCTGCAGCGCGGCACAGCGGCACCCCGCCGGCTACTGGCAGAGAACAGCCTCTTCAGGCGCTCCTCGGACCGGCCAGTTTTTATCACTGATGGCCGTTGTGTCGAATGCCACAAAAAGATCGACTCGGCGAGTAAAAAGCCCCACATTTCTCCCGCTAAGCACTGGAATAATCGTGGGGTCAAGAGAGATGATTTTCACGCATTTCTCAATGATAAAATCTGAGCCGAGCGAGTACAAAGCGGATGGCGCCCGCCCCACAGAAAAACCGGAATAACATTAGAATATCGTCAGTTCTTGTGCCTCTCGTCTTCGTCATTACAGGCAAACAAATTCCACGTCTTCGTGAGTGTAATAAGAAATGAAGTTGAAAAATGAGACTGACGCCATACCGTAACATAACATTGTTATGACGCACCCGATTATACCGACACCCAGTTATTTCCTTTTGGATTTCTGCATTATATTGTCACTCTCCCGTACAGCGATCAGTCGGCAATACTTCAAAGCCCGTCCGCGTTACATGTGGTCTGATTGACTGGTATGTGTCAGGCACACGCGATGTAGTACTGCTGGCGTGACTTTATCCTGAATGACAGCTGATTAGCCGCACATAGGTAGGCTTTTTAGGGTGAATTTACGTCATCGAGCAGGAAAAGAATGCTGATTTTCCGGGCCTCGGGCTCATTTCCGACACCAATTCAACCAGAAAATTGTATTTATCTGTTTAGTGAACAATGAGGACCGTTTCCTTTTCCTTATTGATAAACATCCGTTTTGGTATTTTTGCCGCGCAAAAAGCCGTGATGTGTCGTCGATTTCGCTCGTGTCAGCGGCGTGGCACTTACTTTGTTGTGGTGCAGGAATTGACCAGCCACGTATGGGCATAATAGGTAGACGTTGTTTTACAACATAACATTCTGCTCCACATAGCCACACAGGCAAAACATCAATTTTCCATAGTATACACTAACCACTCGCAATGTCATATGTAGAAAGTGACCAGTTTATGCAATGACGATTCACGGTAATTGGTCGATCCAGAAGGGTCGTTTAATGTAGCAGAAGATCGCTGTTTTTTTAGGTTTCTTGGCAACCGATCGTCTGTTCTTCCATCACCCACGTACAGAGTTCATTAGTTTAATCTCCTCTGAACTGGGAGTATTTCATAGTTGTCAGAACAACTATCACCACAGTCCAGCGCGAAAATGCCGCCGGAATTGAATTTCCTCTTCGTCTCAGACCGAAGGTGGTGCGCGTCCTGAAATAGTCCGACACCTCGGCAGCGGTCAGCGGGTTAGTGGTGTCCCCGCGGTCCGACGCCTCGGCAGCGGGTTAGTGGTGTCCCCGTGGTCCGACGCCTCGGCAGCGGGTTAGTGGTGTCCCCGCGGTCCGACGCCTCGGCAGCGGGTTAGTGGTGTCCCCGCGGTCCGACGCCTCGGCAGCGGGTTAGTGGTGTCCCCGCGGTCCGACGCCTCGGCAGCGGGTTAGTGGTGTCCCCGCGGTCCGACGCCTCGGCAGCGGGTTAGTGGTGTCCCCGCGGTCCGACGCCTCGGCAGCGGGTTAGTGGTGTCCCCGCGGTCCGACGCCTCGGCAGCGGGTTAGTGGTGTCCCCGCGGTCCGACGCCTCGGCAGCGGGTTAGTAGTGTACCTGCGGTCCGACGCCTCGGCAGCGGGTTAGTGGTGTCCCCGCGGTCCGACGCCTCGGCAGCGGGTTAGTGGTGTCCCCGCGGTCCGACCGGGTTAGTGGTGTCCCCGCGGTCCGACGCTTCGGCAGCGGTCAGCGGGTTAGTGGTGTCCCCGTGGTCCGACGCCTCGGCAGCGGGTTAGTGGTGTCCCCGCGATCCGACGCCTCGGCAGCGGGTTAGTGGTGTCCCCGCGGTCCGACGCCTCGGCAGCGGGTTAGTGGTGTCCCCGCGGTCCGACGCCTCGGCAGCGGGTTAGTGGTGTCCCCGTGGTCCGACGCTTCGGCAGCGGTCAGCGGGTTAGTGGTGTCCCCGTGGTCCGACGCCTCGGCAGCGGGTTAGTGGTGTCCCCGCGGTCCGACGCCTCGGCAGCGGGTTAGTGGTGTCCCCGCGGTCCGACGCCTCGGCAGCGGGTTAGTGGTGTCCCCGCGGTCCGACGCCTCGGCAGCGGGTTAGTGGTGTCCCCGCGGTCCGACGCCTCGGCAGCGGGTTAGTGGTGTACCTGCGGTCCGACGCCTCGGCAGCGGGTTAGTGGTGTCCCCGCGGTCCGACGCCTCGGCAGCGGGTTAGTGGTGTCCCCGCGGTCCGACGTCTCGGCAGCGGGTTAGTGGTGTCCCCGCGGTCCAACGCCTCGGCAGCGGGTTAGTGGTGTCCCCGCGGTCCGACCGGGTTAGTGGTGTCCCCGCGGTCCGACGCTTCGGCAGCGGTCAGCGGGTTAGTGGTGTCCCCGCCGTCCGACGCCTCGGCAGCGGGTTAGTGGTGTCCCCGCGGTCCGACGCCTCGGCAGCGGGTTAGTGGTGTCCCCGCGGTCCGACGCCTCGGCAGCGGATTAGTGGTGTCCCCGCGGTCCGACGCCTCGGCAGCGGGTTATTGGTGTCCCCGCGGTCCGACGCCTCGGCAGCGGGTTAGTGGTGTCCCCGTGGTCCGACGCCTCGGCAGCGGGTTAGTGGTGTCCCCGCGGTCCGACGCTTCGGCAGCGGTCAGCGGGTTAGTGGTGTCCCCGCCGTCCGACGCCTCGGCAGCGGGTTAGTGGTGTCCCCGCGGTCCGACGCCTCGGCAGCGGGTTAGTGGTGTCCACGCGGTCCGACGCCTCGGCAGCGGGTTAGTGGTGTCCCCGCGGTCCGACGCCTCGGCGGCGGGTTAGTGGTGTCCCCGCGGTCCGACGCCTCGGCAGCGGGTTAGTGGTGTCCCCGCGGTCCGACGCCTCGGCAGCGGGTTAGTGGTGTACCTGCGGTCCGACGCCTCGGCAGCGGGTTAGTAGTGTACCTGCGGTCCGACCGGGTTAGTGGTGTCCCCGCGGTCCGACGCCTCGGCAGCGGGTTAGTGGTGTACCCGCGGTCCGACGCCTCGGCAGCGGGTTAGTGGTGTCCCCGTGGTCCGACGCTTCGGCAGCGGGTTAGTGGTGTCCCCGCCGTCCGACACCTCGGCAGCGGTCAGCGGGTTAGTGGTGTCCCCGCCGTCCGACACCTCGGCAGCGGTCAGCGGGTTAGTGGTGTCCCCGCCGTCCGACACCTCGGCAGCGGTCAGCGGGTTAGTGGTGTCCCCGCCGTCCGACGCTTCGGCGGCGGGTTAGTGGTGTCCCCGCGGTCCGACGCCTCGGCAGCGGGTTAGTGGTGTCCCCGCGGTCCGACGCCTCGGCAGCGGGTTAGTGGTGTCCCCGCGGTCCGACGCCTCGGCAGCGGGTTAGTGGTGTCCCCGCGGTCCGACGCCTCGGCAGCGGGTTAGTGGTGTCCCCGCGGTCCGACGCCTCGGCAGCGGGTTAGTGGTGTCCCCGCGGTCCGACGCCTCGGCAGCGGGTTAGTGGTGTCCCCGCGGTCCGACGCCTCGGCAGCGGGTTAGTGGTGTCCCCGTGGTCCGACGCCTCAGCAGCGGGTTAGTGGTGTCCCCGCGGTCCGACGCCTCGGCAGCGGGTTAGTGGTGTCCCCGTGGTCCGACGCCTCGGCAGCGGGTTAGTGGTGTCCCCGCGGTCCGACGCCTCGGCAGCGGGTTAGTGGTGTCCCCGCGGTCCGACGCCTCGGCAGCGGGTTAGTGGTGTCCCCGCGGTCCGACGCCTCGACAGCGGGTTAGTGGTGTACCTGCGGTCCGGCCTCGGGAGCAGTCAGCGGGTTAGTGGTGTCCCCGCGGTCCGACGCTGCCTCTCCCTCTGCTCCGACCAGCCTCTGGTGGGAGCTGATTGAAGTGAGAGGCGATGTCCCGGACTCCAGAGAGGGGGAGGGGGGCAGAGGAGCGCCGCTGGTCAGACGGGGACGACAAAGGTCACTGACCTCTACCGCCGCCTCCGGAGACCAGGTCACATTGGCCTCCGTGGCCGGATTGTGTTCGTGAGGAAATTTGTAATAAACTCGGCAATGGTGATGCCTGCGAAGGGTGGAACGAAACGGCCGGCATAAAGTCAGGTCAGCGGTTCTGCCGTGATGGGCCAGGGTCGGCCGGCGCTGATGAACGAGGCGGCCGGCATAAAGTCAGGTCAGCGGTTCTGCCGTGATGGGCCGGGGTCAGCCGGCGCTGATGAACGAGGCGGCCGCGCTGCGGCCGTGCTGTGGCCCGCCCGCGACACGCCTCATTGGCCGGACTGCGTCAGTAATCCAGTGCCGATTTGTTCCAGGTGACCGGTGCCGGGCGGCACTGCTGGCTGGCCGGCCGCGGAGGTCGGAACTGCAGACACCGCTACCTCCGGCCGGCAGATGACGGGTCTGGCTGCAGACACAGAGACAGACAGACGGCTCCTGCTGCTGCTGCTCTCATTGGACGGCGGCGAGGACCAGAATGAGCACCAGTCCAGCCACCAGTCCGCCCAACTGCCGACCATTCCAGAGCGCGTCGCCGCCCGACGCGCCCCCTCCATTACAGAGGCGCGGCCGGCCGCCCGCCGTCGATGGCATATCAAACTGTCCTGCACTCAGGGGGCGGACTCCATGCGTTTGTGATATCCTTGATTGTTGTAACCTTGTGTGTGTGTGTTTATGTGTACATATGAGAGGTGTTCCTGAGATCGTATTATCTTATCTATACCAAATCGCATTCAAGAATAAAAACTTGCAGAACATGTGCTCGTTTGGCGGCGAAGAGGACGCGGAGGGGAGTCTGGAATGGAGGATGTTGTCAGTTGTTATCACTCTGATCACATAGGAGCGTCGTTAACTGTCATGACAGACGTGTCACTTCGCCGTGCTGCGGTGGCAGCTGGGCCTGTCACTGGAGAAAGACGACACAGACATCAACACGTGGACCAGTTCTGACGTGGACGCCATATGACCACAGCTCAGTGGCGGAACCTTTAAACCCCGAAAAGATCACTGTATCAGTCGAGCTATGACGCTGTCGAAGTAGGTATCAGAATACCCAAGGCTTTGTTTCTGACACCTAAAACATCAAACTTGAAACCAGATAATCGGCAAGTTAGCCTGACAATGGGCAATAATTTACCTCAGTTTCACTCAGAGGCTCTTTGATACAATGACGCATCAATATCTACTCTACTCCGATCAAACTACCCATTCAAATGAATTCATTCAACCAGCTCGGAGAAGTATCACCATTGCCCTGCCGCGCCAGGGCAGGGCACATTAGACAGGGTCGATGGCAGGGCACATTAGACGGGGTCGATGGCAGGGGCACATTAGACAGGGTCGATGGCAGGGCACATTAGACAGGGTCGATGGCAGGGGCACATTAGACAGGGTCGATGGCAGGGCACATTAGACAGGGTCGATGGCGACGACTGTGACAGTGGCGCGCGCCTCCGTGCGGCGTTTTAGACACTCTCCGCACAGCAGTAACACCAGTATAACACCAGTAACCAAACACCAGTATGTGTCACCGTAAGAACCACGCCAGCGCAGCCTTCAAATTGTGTCAAAACTTAACATCAATGTATTAAATTATATCATTAGTATATATACATATATATATATATATATATATATATATATATATATATATATATATATATATATATATATATATATATATATATATATATATGTATATATATATATATCATTAAAACATTGTTACAGCAATAATATTTAAGTATAAATGAATGTAGCCACTGGGACTGCATGTATTTGCACAATTTACCAGTGTACTTGAATCTTTACAGGGAATGTTTCACCTTTCTGGAAGTTGTCAAATATACGCTGGTTGTAGTACAAAATATGAAGTAAGTGCTGCTGAAAACGATGGTGATATTTTTTCGCTCTCGAAAAGTCACTTAACTTTATACAAATTAAGTTTTTTTTTATTTGGGATGAAGACGTCATTATTGAGCTGTAGACCGCCGCTGATTGGCGTGCTGCCAATATGTGCTGCCAACCACCACCAAAGGGAAGACAGGGCTGTGCGTCGGCGCGCGATGTATATATATATATGTATATATATGTATATATATATATATATATATATATATATATATATATATATATATATATATATATATATGCACCCACACACAAATCATCAATAGTCAAATCCTACCACCGCGACCGGCCTTAATCCTTCCCCCCTCCACCTCCTCAGCCAAGCGTGCTGGGCCGGGCTGGGCGCCGGCTGACCGCCGGCTGGCCGGCCCGCCCTCGGGCGGGATGTCGTGATCGACGACGGGTCGGATGAATCTGGGCGGGGTGGGTCAGTCGCTCGAGAAACGCGTGGAACGAGGGCCGGGAGGTGCAGATATCTAGTGATATTATCAGTGAAATCAGCCAGTCATCTGATCTGATATAAAACCCAAGATCATTGTTTAGTCACTATAAATTTCAAATATTCTTTATGAATAGTTCGGCTAAGATATACGAAGATTTTTGCCGCCAGTGAGTGACCAATCAAAGAGGCCGGAGACGCCAAGTCAGGTAAGCCCAGCCTCTGGACAAGTGGCTATCCTTATCTTTGTTTTGTGTGTTGCCCCATAAATTCCCTTCCTTGACATCCTTGTTCAAATTCGATCCAGTATATTCTTAACACTTTCACGAACAATAAGATAGTAAAAATAACACATTCACATTAATTTACAAGTCGCAACATTTCAACATAGTTTTGTGTGAGAAGCTTCCAATAATTACTAAAATTTGACGAATGTTAAGAAAGATTCACGTTCCAAAAGCTCTTTGTGAACCGCATCTATAACTTTTCTGTATTGTTTATACAACGCCAAATATTTACAACAACAAAAAACTTCTTATAGAACACTTATGTCGACTTACCAAACGAAGTCTTTACTTTACACTCAACAGTCAGGAGACTGGCTGAGGCTCGCTGCGTTCACTGACCTCACCCCAGTGAGGTCAGTGTGACCTCCGCGACCTCCGCCACCGTCCTACGCAGTCGGAAACGGCCGATCACCGGCCGCGGGGGCGGAGGGGGGGGGGAGCCGGAAGCGTGAGACGCACGGCCGGTAACAGCTTCTGTTCCGGTGTGTGGTGCCGTGGGCCGGTCAGCGGGCGGAGATAATGGAGGCGGCATGAACAGGGCAGGTGGCCACAGACAGAGACAGGCGGCATGAACAGGGCAGGTGGCCACAGGCAGACAGGCGTAGAAACACAGACAGGCGGCATGAACAGGGCAGGTGGCCACAGGCAGACAGGCGGAGAAACACAGACAGGCGGCATGAACAGGGCAGGTGGCCACAGTCAGACAGGCGGAGAAACACAGACAGGCGGCATGAACAGGGCAGGTGGCCACAGGCAGACAGGCGGAGAAACACAGACAGGCTGCATGAACAGGGCAGGTGGCCACAGGCAGACAGGCGGAGAAACACAGACAGGCGGCATGAACAGGGCAGGTGGCCACAGGCAGACAGGCGGAGAAACACAGACAGGCGGCATGAACAGGGCAGGTGGCCACAGGCAGACAGGCGGAGAAACACAGACAGGCGGCATGAACAGGGCAGGTGGCCACAGTCAGACAGGCGGAGAAACACAGACAGGCGGCATGAACAGGGCAGGTGGCCACAGGCAGACAGGCGGAGAAACACAGACAGGCGGCATGAACAGGGCAGGTGGCCACAGGCAGACAGGCGGAGAAACACAGACAGGCGGCATGAACAGGGCAGGTGGCCACAGGCAGACAGGCGGAGAAACACAGACAGGCGGCATGAACAGGGCAGGTGGCCACAGTCAGACAGGCGGAGAAACACAGACAGGCGGCATGAACAGGGCAGGTGGCCACAGGCAGACAGGCGGAGAAACACAGACAGGCGGCATGAACAGGGCAGGTGGCCACAGTCAGACAGGCGGAGAAACACAGACAGGCGGCAGGTGGCCACAGGCAGACAGGCGGAGGAACATAGACAGCAGGGAGGTGGCAGGGTAGACTTGTGCTCACATCACTGTTATGTTGGGTGCAAAGTCTGTGAAACGATTTGATCATTCGCTCATATACTTGAAACATTCAAAACTGAGTAAACGTCTGCAATCGGAGTGATTGGTCCAAATGATACACGATAATGATACACGCTAAATGATACACGATAAATGATACACGCATATATAAGGTTTGCATAGAAAGTAACTAGCTGTATGTTAATTTCGCTGGATCAGATCATACTCAGTAACATTAAACTGAAGACAGCAGTCACTGGATCTTACCACTGTGCTTGAAAAACCAATATCTGTTTGTATAGAGTTTTGATAGTATCAGTGTTTTTAGCTATAAATTAATAGTCATACTTTTTCGTGGAGACATAACATCATAAATAACCTCAAGGAGGATATATATTCCCAGCCGTCCTAAAGAAGGAGTCCGTTTACAATCACATTGCGTGTGTTGTGTGCTTTGACTACAGCCGTAAGTGGGTTTCGGCCTGTGGTTGTTTTATAACTAATAAACAAATAAACACTTGGTACTGACTGTGTAATCAAAGACACAATCATAATCACTCCAAGTGCATTATCTGCATCTACCGGCCTAGTTATTTACATTGGTACAATATTTATGCAACACCTACATTAATATGATGGCAAAACATCTGATTAGTTTGACATACAAGGGGTTTGTATCAGCAAGACAAAATGCATGCCGCTATTATTCTGGGTGCGAGATCTCATAAAAAAACATATGGATGATTGCATGCCAATTGGTTGAAATACGACTATGATAAGACATGTATTCACAGCATGTACGTTTGTAATGGGACGGGTCTGCTTTTTGTGTCGGGACTGAACTCCAAGGGGCAGATAACAAACACATTGGATATACGAATTAATACAGTGTTATAAAAGCATAGTGCGGTGGAATATATTCGTCATTCTAGAATGATATCAGTGTTCATAAGATGAGGTTGTTTGTCGAAACTAAACCATAAAGGCTAAGGTATATCAGTAACTATAAACACGATGGAAAACATTATGGAAATTCGTTTGGCACGGAATCATCAGCGAGACAGATATTTATAGTAACACATGTTTTGTTGTAATATTGGTTACAAATAAAATACGTTTTGTTGATTCAGACCACAGTTCGTTGGAAGGGTTCGGAGGGCTCCAACTACGGGAGATGCACCATTAGAAAGCTGAGCTCACGCAGAATTCAGCGATGCAAATTTTTCACAAATCTGTCGAGATTTTTTTAATCGACATTTTGTCCGAATTCGCGCCTCTTTCGTTTGGTCAGGGCTATCGCGTATGATATGGCGAAAATGCAGACCAATGGCATGTCTACCGATTCGTCATGCTCTGCACGATAAGGTCTCATAGAATGCAAAGCCATTAGATGGTTTGGTTGGTTGCACGGCTGCATCAAAGCCATGCGCTCCCGGTGTCGGCACTACGGTACAATCCCGCCTGCGCCTGACACGCAGAATCGCCCCTCGCGACACGCGAGCTGAGCACTGCGCTCCCCCGACCCGGCTTACGGAGCGGGCTTTCGGCGAGTCACGGACAAACGGTGCATCGCATATTAAAAAACCTAGCTCTGTCCACTAGCTCAGCTATTCAACGAGATCGTGACAAATTTCCAGCCACCTCCGATCGCTACAAATGGTACTTTTAGACAATTGTATGCACCATATTTGCCAAATGTAGCCTCTGACCGGGACTGGCCGCCAGCCCGGCACGGCCAACTTCGAAGCTGTACACGATGTGACGTCAGAGGCCACAGCGCGGCCGCCGCCGCACACCGACCCAGCCGGCCGCCATAAGCGCTGGCTAGATATTATCTGTGGCCAAGATATTGGTCTCCGGTCTATAAAGACGAAGACCCCGGGGGTATTAGGACATGGGAAAGCGTATCGGTGCAATGAATTTTTACTCAGACCTGTTCCTGTTTTTTAATGGAAATTATCCTGAGGCGGGGTGCAAGTTGACCCCACTAAGATATCAAAAAGTATTTGTTATAGAGACGTATAGGTGTGGGCTTTAACGATCTGCTGTGACGTAATCTACCACACGAATACTTGTTGATTCTAAAATGTTGACAAGGGCGTCGTCAGCGGGCTAACAAGCGAGGCAAATTGTGTGGAAATAAAGTTAGCCTGACTTACAATGCCCATTCCCAAATCCTCTGGCCATAGGTAAAGGAGCTGAAAGAGATAATCTGACATAAATAAATAAGCTGAAAGAGATCGTCAGCATTAGGTGTCAAACGTGCGCAATGGCGATGCCAGAAACCTTTTTTTAGAGTACTTAATTAGTCATGCTGAAGCAATATTTAATCAAACACCGAAAATATCTTGGCAATGACGCAGAAAGCCTATATATTCATCCATGTGACCGAACTCGCTGATCTGCTAGCCTGACCTGACACAAGATGATCTTAATCATAAATTGCTAAGTGTAGTGAGTCATTTCTTGTGCTTTTAACTTAAAATATGCAATACAATATTGTTCATTGTTTTGGGTTTTTTCTGAACGTTATTTCAATCAACCTCACGATATTGTCGTCTTTCACCTTCGTCACACCACCATGTCTGCGGACAAAATAGAATAATTGACGCCGCTAAATCATGTCTAACACTCACGGAGGTCAAGGTCTCACTGTGTTCCGTCAACTGATAGCGACATAAACAAAATAGCCCATTCCTGTCGGTATCAATAACGGAACAAAGCTAAGAAAACACAAGTGCAATATACGCGAGCCAATACCTGATGGTGGACGAAACATACATGCAAGGTAAGATTGGCTGTCCCATGTACGCATGTAGTACATTATGCACATTGCACACTCCACAACAATACAAGAGTTGAATCATGGTTTCCTTCGCCTGTCCCGTTACGTAACCGGAGAATGCCACTCTTAGCCGGGGGCGACCTCAGTGAGGCCTGTCCCGGCCACTCTTAGCCCGGGGGCGACCTCAGTGAGGCCTGTCCCGGCCACTCTTAGCCGGGGGCGACCTCAGTGAGGCCTGTCCCGGCCACTCTTAGCCCGGGGGCGGCCTCAGTGAGGCCTGTCCCGGGTCATCATGCGGCAGACGGTACGGTTCTGAGCGTAAAGGTCCAAATCGCTCCTGACATCAGGCAACTAAATGGCTGATATATCAGCAACTAGCAGAAAGTAGCAAAAACTGTGAATAGGATCTGAAAGCACAATGTTTGAGGATGTAGCGGTATACATTTCGTCGATAAGTTTGTTTAAGAATTTTTTCTAAACTTTAAATGAAGAGATAACAACTTTCTTATTATCACGTTCTCGTAGTTGGTTGCTAGCATCTTGCAGATGTCCCAATCAAATGTAGCAATCCCTAAACATTTTGTATCAACATGATAACAACACTCTGTTGTACTAAACTCATAGGAATTACGTGAAATGGCGTATCTGTTCCCCAAAAAATGATGACCAAGCATCATGGCTGTATTCTGAAAAAAAGACACCCACAGGGCTATTCCTGAAAATGGTCGACTTTGGAGGCACATTACCGACATTTATCTCCACTTCACTGTAAAAAAAAACATGACGACATCGTGTGCTTTGGTCAATTCAAAGTATAATTAAACATAAATACTTGCAATTTCAAAAAGTCGACAAATCTGAATTTCCAGCGCATTTGAGGCTGCCAGGGCCCACTGTGCGCCGGTTATGACCTGACCCTGACCGGCCAGCCGGACGGCGGCGGCCGCGCTGTGGCCTCTGACGACACATCGTGTACAGCCTCGAAGATGGCCGTGCCGGGCCGGTGGCCAGTCCCGGTCAGAGGCTACGTTTCGCAAATATGGTGCATCCAATTGTCTAAAAGTACCATTTGTAGCGATCGGAGGTGGCTGGAAATTTGTCACGATCTCCTTGAATAGCTGAGCTAGTGGACAGAGCTAGGGTTTTCAACATGCGATCCACCGTTTCTCCGTGAATGGCCGAGTGCCCGCTCCGTAAGCCGGGCCGGCGGCGCGCAGTGCTCAGCTCGCGTGTCGCGAGGGGCAATTCTGCGTGTGAGGCGCGGGCGGAAGTGCGCCTTAGTGCTGAAACCGGGAGCGCTTGGCTTTGATGCAGCCGTGCAACCAACCAAGCCATCTAATCACTTTGCATTCTATGAGACCTTGTCGTGCAGAGCATGACGAATCGGTAGACATGCCATTGGTCTGCATTTTCGCCATACCATACGCGATAGCCCTGGCAAAACGAAAGGGGCGCGAATTCAGACAAAATGTCGATTTAAAAAAAGGCCCTCGACAGATTTTTTGAATAAATTGTATCGCTGAATTCCGCGTGATCTCAGCTTTCCAATGGTGCATCTCCAGTAGTTTGAGCCCTCCGAACCCTTCCAACGAACCGTAAGACGTTGTGTTGTCCTCGGGTTATGACGGAATACTGCAATGAAGTTGGGGGAAAAAAATGGTGAAGTTGCAATAGTATCTTAGCAAGACACTCAATGACAGGTAACTTTGATCCATGATCCATTCATTACTTTGATGATACTTCGAAATGAGGGGAACACGATGTATGTAAGTATTTAGAGCCTCCTCAAGCCCAGTGAGTGTTCATGCTATTCAGATCAACATCAACGGGCAGTTTGGAGTGACAGGTATATTGGGAGTCGCCGCCAGGAAGACTAAACCCTATTAGTGGCAGGGGGCCCAGATTCCACCCCCATGTTTTTTTTCTCGCAGATATCTTCCGAACGGCTGGGATAATATACCCATGAAATTTTGGGACCTTTCCTAAAATTGAATTCCACATATGGATTCACAATTGTTGGTTCCTAACCTTAACAGAGGCGGTTCCAGGGCCCGTTTTTTGGAGTTTGTTTGCGTGACATTTGGCGATAATACGGAGATGCGAACATCACGGCTTCTTCCTAACTGCCTGAGGTATAAAGTCGTTACATAGGTTTAAGGTGATTGAAAAAGTGCAAATTAGTTTATTTTTGTGAACTATAATGAATATTGCACGGCAGAAGCGGTTTCAGAGACTTGAAGAGGGGAGGCTTACGGGAAGTTATTTTGTATATATTTTGCCTCCCTTTTTTCGCTAACCTGGTACCGCCTATGGATGCAAATATGCTTTATAACCGTCAAAAGTTGTGTTAAAATTATCAATAACATGCCAAATATGTATTTTAGTGGTCAAATGAATAATTAAAATAGACAAGCTTTCGACATCACTGTCATCATCAGGTCTGAAGTTTTTAAATATTTTTGAATGACACACAAAATAACAAAAACAGTTTATTATGCTATTTGTCTATTTGTCTATTTTAATTATTCATTTGACCACTAAAATACATATTTGGCATGTTATTGATCATTTTAACACAACTTTTGACAATAATGTCCATCATGCCAGCCATCCAAATAATAAATGCTTTATAACTGTTGTGTCCGATGTCACAATGGCGCACTATTTCATTTATCGAAAAAAGACTGTTTTATAAGGAATTTATTTTACCCCCAAAGTTAGTGACCTGAAAACGCCTATGATTTTTGAATTTTCAAAAGTTACCGTCATATATCAATTCCTAATTAAATCTCTATCGATCCCCATTAGTTGCGTTAAAATCGGTTGAAAACATGACAGCTGTGTTGGATCACAAATACCTCTAATATTTGTAGTTTTTGCCCCCCTGTTACCCCCTTATCAAAAATTTCGGATTTTGTATTTTTAGAAATGTAGATCGTGTTGAGGGGAATTAAACGCCGTTTGATTTTTGAAAATCGGACGGGTAGATCTTGAGATTTCCGGGGGCGGAATCCCCCCCCGCCACTAATAGGGGTAGCCAGGAGCCTGACACTAATAGGGCTAAGGCGGCCGCACACTGCGTCATTCGGCGCGTGATATCGCAGAATGAAGCTGGTCCGGACGAGCTTTTTTCTGTACTGAACACCGCGGAACCGCAGAATGTCGCAGTGATATAGCGCGCCGAATGGCCCAGTGTGCGGCCGCCTTTAGGTATATTGGGAGTCGCCAAACAAAATCAGGATTGTAATTTGTAGCCTAGTGATGAATATCATGTTGATCTATATTTATCTACATCTGTGTATCTGTTTTATCTACATTTATCTACCTCAGCTGCATCTGTGGGCAGACTTGTCAATGATTCAATGTGAATCGACTACTTTTGATTGAATCATTCTTATTTCAAATGAATGACTCATGAATCGATTCACCTCATGCGCAAACCTGTTGTGAGTCACCGATTGAATCATTCATACAGAGAAAATAGGCTGATTGAATCATTCATTGCTCAAAGAATCATTCTTTTTTGGTCGAACAGCATAAACTGTCCACAAAATATGCCAGTGGCCCAGCATTCATCTGTGCCCTGTGGACAAACCAGGCACTTAATGGCCAATCATATGAGCTCTGTGTCCTGAGCTGTAGCCTGTAATTCATCTATGCGTAAAGAAAGCGAGGCTTTGTGTCCAACTCCAGTGGGCACAAAGCCACTGTTCAATCAGCCCTAACTAGGTGAATACCTTGGAACTGGTAGGGTTAGGGGTAGGTACCTAAATACTTAAAAAAGGTAACTAACTCATACTTAGGTTCATAAACCACACAGTACACGCACACCTTTTTCACACGAAAAATTATCAAAAGGTACCCACCTTTTCCTAATTTCTAGGCTATACCATATCAAAAACTAAATCATAAACAAACATTTGCATGACCTCCGCATGTCCCAAATATCAATGTCGCATCGGCGCCGCTTTATTCCACATCATGCTTTATAAACAATAATACCTAATGCAAAATAAAAATAAATGTTCTATTCGCTTAAAAAAGTGAAACGTAAAGTCATTAATGCTTTTGGAACTTGGAATTTGCAATTATAATAAATATTATAAATATCATTTTATAATCAAAATAAACAACACGCGTGTCCAATTAATTGGCTCACATTCACATTCACATTCGGAAATACATTCGCGGACTATTTGGATTGGCTTCAAAATTGGTACACAGATAGATCACGACCTAGTGATCATTCTGGTAAAATCTTAGAGTCGTACATTTAAAATCGAAGGAGTTAGAGCAGGTCATATGTTTAAGGTCAAACAGCAGACTATTCTGATGTGCATGACAATTGGCACACAGGTAGAGCATGACCTCCCTATCACGCTCATAAAATCTTAGAGTCGGACATTCAAAATCAAAGGAGTTAGACAAAGGAGTCGACACTTCCATTTAATGTTGAGTGATTGAATCAAGATTGAATCATTCATTATGGTAATGTTGAGTGATTGAATCATTCATTATGGTAATGTTGAGTGATTGAATCATGATTGAATCATTCATTATGGTAATGGTGAGTGATTGAATCATGATTGAATCATTCATTATGGTCCGTGAATCACTGTGAATCGACTCATGACAAATATGAATCATTGGCAAGTCTGTCTGTGGGATTGCTTGGAAACTGGGTTACACATTTATGAAAACAATTATGATTCTAGCACATTCAGGTTACATACAGACGCTGCCTTATCACAAACTGTCAAAATTCGACCAACTACGAGATGAAAAATGAAACAAATCAATGCGTAATGGTGGAAGCCAGCATTCCTTCACTCTTGGCGTAGGTCAGAGCAGAGTCGCTCACACGCGGCCAAGACAAATGATCAGTTCGTATTTCTGGAAAGCCACCAAGGTCCCCATTGGTATACAGCGCGGCAGTGTGTCGTTCTTCCGTGTACCATTGTTTGTTTTGCTTCTCAGGCCGTGCTGTGAGTGTGTTTTGACGTTGCGGCAGCCGCCACGCATTGTCCGGGTCGGTAGATAGATCAAACGCGGAGCTATCTGGCGCGACAAAAACGACAGCATATACCGAGTGCCGGCCGCTGACAGATGGCTTGTTGTTAGCGGGTCGCGGGTCCCGGTCCGACGGGGCAGGCGCCACCAGTTAGCGAGTCCCGGTCTGGCGGGGACAGGCGCCACCAGTTAGCGGGTCCTGGTCTGGCGGGGACAGGTGGTACTGCCGGTCACACGCAGATGGTACAGCCGGTACAGCCGGTACAGCCGGTCAGTCAGTCAGCCAATACAGTGAGCAGGTACAGCCGGTACAGCCGGTACAGCCGGTACAGCCGGTACAGCCGGTACAGCCGGTACAGCCGGTACAGCCGGTACAGCCGGTCAGTCAGCCAATACAGTGAGCAGGTACAGCCGGTACAGCCGGTACAGCCAGTACAGCCGGTACAGCCGGTTTGGCTAGACCAAACGTGACGAATCCCAGTGCGCACAGCTGCGGTTGCAGAGCAGCCGTTGCGTCCTGTGTCGGCGGGACGCCGCCTTATCAGCTGAGCACGGCTGCCGAATTAACGGCCGCCGCCAGCCGGCGATGAGCGCCGCCGTAATCCTAGACCAACTCAGATCGCCAGACCCGCCACCTCAAACAGCCGCTCGCAAATCATAGCCGGGCCGCGGGACCCCGCCGCCGCCGACGCCGCAACGAGCCGCTATTTCATAGATCACGGCGCGGCGCGGGCCTCGCTGGCGTCAGCGTCACGCGGTACGCCGCCAGCCGCGCCGTAAATAGTAAGTTACGACGGGTGGCCCCGAGCCGATGTCGCTGACTCCATCTGCATAATTGTATTCGCGTCATGCTAACGTGGATTAAATGTATCTGCAAAGTGGACGAATATTGTTTCTTTATGTTTGGAAGCCGCACTATGTTTGATAATCGGTGATGTATCTGTAATAGCGGCGACACATATCATGCAATAAGCGGCGGGATGGTGGCCATATATTCCCGGCGCTCCTCGCTCCGTCGAGACATGTCGTTCAGCATGCTGCCAGCCGGGCGACCAGCAATACATTCCGCCGGCACTTACACACATTTGTGCAGGACGCGCGTATATCATTGTCCGACGCCGGCTCTGGCTGATATCGGCCCACTGATCGACGGCGGTCGACTCATGTTACACCACATATGAATAGGGCAGATATCGCCGTCCGGCAGTAAGGGCGAGTATCAATTACGGCTGGCGCGGCGCGGCGGCGATGCCCGGCCGGCCGGCGATAACTGCCTTTGTGCCTGCGCTGTGTTGGCAGCGCCGCGCAGTAAACTCAGACATAGCGACGGCTTTATGCCGTGCTTATGTTGTGACGGTCCCAGCGGGGGCCAGGCGTATATCATCGGCGCCGCCGGCCGCCCCCGCCCGCCGATACACTTTGTTTATCGCCTCAATTATTGGTGGTTCAGTCTGCATGCAGCCATCGGCCGGACGCGCCGGGCTGCAAAACAAGCATGGCGCCGCTCCCTGCTCCGAGGCGATCGGCCGGACGCTCACAGCCTGACGCCGGTCGGCTGGGGTGCCGAGGTAGCCGAGGTGTCCGAGGCACACCGAGGCACACGAGGTGTCTGAAGAAGCCGAGGTCCGATCCCGAGGAAGCTGATACCGAGGCAGTCGAGGTATCTGAGGGAGGCAAGTTCCGAGCTAGTAGAAGTGTCAGAGGCAGACGAGGTCCGGGGAAGCCGAGGTCCGAGGAAGCCGAGGTCCGGGGCAGCCGGGTTCCGGGGAAGCCGAGGTCCGGGGCAGCCGAGGTCCGAGGAAGCCGAGGTCCGGGGCAGCCGAGGTCCGAGGCAGCCGAGGTCCAAGGCAGCCGAGGTCCGATGGAAGCCAAGGTCCGATGGAAGCGAGGGTTGATGAAGCCGAGGTTCGAGGTAGCCGAGGTCCGAGGAAGCCGAGGTCCGAGACAGCCAAGGTCCGAGGCAGCCGAGGTCCGAGACAGCCAAGGTCCGAGGCAGCCGAGGTCCGAGGCAGCCGAGGTCCGAGACAGCCAAGGTCCGAGGCAGCCGAGGTCCGAGGCAGCCAAGGTCCGGGGCAGCCGAGATCCGAGGAAGCCATGGTCCGATGGAAGCGAGAGTTGATGAAGCCGAGGTTCGAGGTAGCCGAGGCGTCGGACGCTCGAGGTGCAGGTGCACCTCGACCACTGCACAGTGGGCGGGATCTGGCCATAATTAGAAAGTCATGGTCCTTGCTTACCTGCTACACAAAATGGGGACTAAAATACCAAAAATGATACGTGTGATGTTGCTAAGGGCATAAGCTTAGTATTCTCTCATATTTTGCGGGGTTTCTAGTATTAACCTATACGCGCGAAGATAACCTGGGTGAGATTCGGCCAGTAATGACTATGTTCGGGAACAATTATGTGCAGGTCTGATTTGCCTCAATATTGCCATTTTTGGCGAAGTGCTGTTTAATTTAAATGTACCACATGACCAGACGATATTAATCAAAGTAAAAACATGTATTCATATATAATAATTATTAATTATTACTTAATTATTACTATACATATAAATACTTATAATATAATTCTTATATAAAAATGTCATTTTCTGGCGGAAGTGCAAACTTGTGCAAGAAAATTAACTACGGTCTGATAGAACATGAGTTTAGCAACGTTTTGCTCACGATAAATTTTTGGGCGGTTTTAGGCAATTTTATATTTTCTTTGTTAAATCTGACTTATGAAAAATTCTGATCGCATTTTTGACACCTGTAACAAAACATGACATAAAATATGTAAAACATGTTCAAGTGCCAGTTTTTTTTCGGTATTAACCTGTAGTGCTTATCAGTCTCATTGTATACAAAGAGGGGACAATTATTTGAAATACATATTCAACATAATATACAACTTTGAACACAACGCCGTGTTTAACGCCATTACCGGCTGGGCAATGCTGACTGACAAAATATCCGTGTTTGGCACTGTATCACGCATATACGGTTCATAACAGAGCCAAACGACTTTCAGATTCGTAATCTGTGAACAATTTGGCTTCAGAATAGGCTCATTTTGCTTGGTTTCCAAAAAGTCGCCGAAATGAATTCTGGCGTGCCATACCGCGCTCCCCGCCCCAATGTGCACTGTTCACGTTCAGGTCACTGCGCACTGCGCAGCTAGCTGACATAATATTTGCGGAAATACTTTTCAGATATTTGCATTTTCTTCCGTAGAAGTTTCTTCACTATTGTATTGATGTCGTGAGACTTATTCATTCATCTTAAGAACAGTGAAGTTATTACATTATTATTACTTTGTGAAAACCCATCATAATTTTAAGTTTCTTCCAACCCAACATGACATATTTGTCTGGATTTCTGCATCAAGTGTGTAACTCACCTCTGACCTCGCTCACCGGATACTGAAGGTGATATCCAACGACTTAAATCATAACGAACCTGAACGGTATTTTCAACCTGTATCGCCAGGCCTCGCCCCCTCATTTAAGCATGAACTACTATATCTAATAAAATTACCCCGTGCGACCGGCGGCTTTTCACCTAATTGCAAGCCATTGTGTTTTTACCGCGTCCGACACCGCAATTACCCCGCGCCCGCGCCGGGCGCAAAAGTCGGCGATTTTTCACAGCTTCCGTGCGAGCTTCGCCGGCAGATATTTGCATACGGTCAGCAGGTACCGGACAGCGGCCGGAGGCAAGAACGGCGCAGGATAGCGGCAAAAACGGCTCAGCTTTTTACCGACGCCGCGCGTTTGGCGGAGGCCGGACCGTTAGGCGGCGCGTCGGCAGAGAATGCAACGCAGCACAGAAGCCCAACACGCGCAGCAGCCGCCTGACGAGCCCGGGCGTGCTGTGCCGCACGGCCGGAGATTAGAGCGCGCGGTAAAAACGGAACACCGACGTGAAAGGCTGGCGGAGAGGTGCTGCTGACCGCGGCCAGACGCAGCGCCCGGCGAACAGACGGTATCATCACCCGGTCAGAGGCGACTAACGAGCTCTGCAACTGTTAGTGCTGGTGAAAACAGCTCAAAGTGGGCTGGGATGATTTAGTGAGCCAATGAAGGCTTCGACACAGCAATTTTAGTGATAAAACACGAGATATTAAATGTTGTAGATACAAATTTGCTGGTGAATAATGGACTTAAACTTTCTTACCTCACTTTGATAATGAAACTGTTGCAAAGAAAACACAGGTTGCATTTGCCGGAAAGAACTACATGAATCTCGCATGCCTTTATGACTGAAGTAATTAACTCTCCTGCCGATAGTCGAGCGGGGACTGTGTGAATGATGTAAGTACCCACCTTTGTTCGCGGATCGCCTCTCGCTATAAATGCAGCACACTCTATCTGCACGCTATCGATAATCATTTTATTGCAGACAAGATAAGGCCAGACGGTCACTGACCCCAGTCATGGGGCTGAATGGCGGAAGGGCCTGGGAGAGGGATAAGGGGATAATAGGGCTTAACAAGCATTGATTAATGATTACTCATCGACCAGTGTGTTCTTTAGAAAATTATTGAATGCACATTTGTGTTCATATTAACAGTGAATCATAGTAATTAACAGTGAATATAGTTGTTAATGAATATAGAATCGTGATTATTCATGACCATGAAACAGGAAAATCACATTCATCCAGTAGAATCCCTTTTTGAACAGGTATAAGTTAACAGTTTAATGTAGAGTAAGCAGTTTCTGAGCGTACTATGTTCCCTCCGTGTATGTGTATATGTGTAACAAAGTGGTTATGACGCTCCGATATGACCCTCTGTGACGTCACCAATGACGAGATATCCTTAGCCTTTTATGGGCCTGCCGAAGGGCGTCGCTGTAGCCTCTGCGCCTGCGTGGACTCTGACCGGCGGGCAGTGATCGTCCGCCGCCGGCCGCCGCTGAACAGTCTTGACTCCGCCGCGACCTGAAGTCGGCCCCCGAACGCGCTGTCGCGTTCCCAACGGCGGTTACCGTTGCCGGCCAAGTTGGCCTGGCTGTTTCTTCTTTCCGTGTTGGCCTCTCTTTAAATTAACCGAACTGTTGGGTTATCCAAAATACATCGCCGAGAACTATCTACTAAGACTATCACTTCAATCACTGTGTCTTCTTCGTCATCTGTAACCGGAGAACAATGCTACAATATGTTCCTCCTTGTGTGTTAATGGATCTTAGAATGGGAAAAATAGACATACAGTGTATAAAAAAAATGTATCTGTGCACGTGAGACCGCTTGACCTGGTTAAAATTGAAAAGGGTGAAATGTTGTTGGCAGGAAGAGATGAATATAGGTTTTGATTTTTACCTGCTGAAGTGACAGCCTTTGAATAACTATGATTTTAATGACATTATTTTAACTCTTTGAAATATTAATTATAAGTAATTAATACAAACAGAACTTGCATAATCTACAACACGTACTTAGATCAGTTGTTACCGTCTGTGAGAGTGTATGTCAGCCTGGAGCTGTCAGTGGACGGCTGTGTCCGCCTTTGGCCGCTTGCGGACGCCTGAAACCGTTTGCCTCCGCCTGTCGGCGCCTGTGGCCGTCCGCTCCCCGTCTGCCTCCGCCTGTCGGCGCCTGTGGCCGTCCGCTCCCCGTCTGCCTCCGCCTGTCGGCGCCTGTGGCCGTCCGCTCCCCGTCTGCCTCCGCCTGTAGGCGCCTGTGGCCGTCCGCTCCCCGTCTGCCTCCGCCTGTCGGCGCCTGTGGCCGTCCGCTCCCCGTCTGCCTCCGCCTGTCGGCGCCTGTGGCCGTCCGCTCCCCGTCTGCCTCCGCCTGTCGGCGCCTGTGGCCGTCCGCTCCCCGTCTTCCTCCGCCTGTCGGCGCCTGTGGCCGTCAGCTCCCCGTCTGATATCGCCTGCACTCCCAGAGGTCAGCCCTCGACAGTCGACAAAACGTCACACACCAGAATAGCCGCGTGATATGGGATCTGCGACCCAGATATCATCTCCAATACGGTCCGGCTAAGAATGGCTGGCCTTGGTAGGATGGATCGCTGCGTCTGTCCCATCCGAAGTCTACTCGGTTACTGTGCGACAAAAACCCGCCCGCACAAAGAAAGCGTCGCGCAAAAACCGCCGCCGGGCTCTTGTCGTGGTGACAAATAGTGGTCGCCGATGCTGCCACAATATCCAATGAGCGGTGCGGTACCGCTGGAGGAAATCTCGGCTGATGATTACCCGGGTGGGCGCCGATCAGTTTTTCGTACGAGTGGTTTGAGGACAGTGGGAACCGCGTTTGAAATGCGTACTCTGTTCGGGAGATCGGGTAGGTGGCACTGCAATTTCGATTCGGGGGTGCTATAGGTAGTTGGGTTTCACTGATCATAGATAGCTGTAAGGATTGTTGACTTTCAGAAGCATTAGTACATATCAGTTACCAGGGCATCTGACAAAAACATGTTACGGACATTATAGAATGTCAATCTATTGACTGATGAATTAAATATTAATCCCATAACCTTTTGTAGATTATAGATGCAAAATAATATGCAAAATTTAAGCGCATTACCTCCCTATAAATGTTTAGCACATGCCCTATGAAATGAGTTGAAGTTTCATCAAACATTGAGCATGGCACAGTATTGAGCTTTTCATTAGGGCCAAACTCATTTAAAATTAGAAATTGCAATATCCCTGCTAGTTAAGTGTATATGTGTACAGCACACAAATCATCATTTTGAGTTGACTGGCTAGAAATATTGACAACCAATTATAAGGAATTTTCAAGAAGATTTGGGCACACTTCTGATTTAAAAACAGAAACTTAAGACCTTTTCAAGTTTTTCCCCTACTCATCATTGAAGGCTGAAGGAATGTGCCTGCATATACACACGCGGCATAGCCTCACCACGAGCCCCTGATGACCCTCCGCTGCGTTATTACCAGCCCACAAACTGGCATCGCGCCTCCTCTCCGGCCCCCAAACTGGCATCGCGCCTCCTCTCCGGCCCCCAAACTGGCATCGCGCCTCCTCTCCGGCCCCCAAACTGGCATCGCGCCTCCTCTCCGGCCCCCAAACTGGCATCGCGCCTCCTCTCCGGCCCGATAATGAGCCCAGATGATAGCGTATCGTCGTTGGCGCGGCTGATTAAAGGCGGCGCGGTTTAGCGGCGGGTGATCTGGTGAGTGTGCAGTATTCACCGGGCCGTGATTGTGCCATCGACGCGGCGCGCTGAGAATTGGCGCAGCTCGGCGCACGGATGTGTCTTTAGCGGGCCGGCATTAGCATACCGGCGGATTGATGTCGGCAGGCCTTTGACACTCTTTCCGCGGCACCGCTCAATAATGGGTAGATGACTAGAGTTTCGTAGAAGAAACTAATGAATGTCTGCTACACATAAAGGGCCGCATGCCATTGTTATACAAGAACACTCGAGAACGGTAAGTTGGTTTTAATGGCTTATGAAGACAGCCAGAAATTACACCAGTAATGCTGAACAGCGTATATCATTGTCACACCAGTCTCAAAAAGCACTCGTAAATCAAAACATGTGTTCCGACAGCATAATGCACCTTGCCATATATGACTGTGGCGGTGCCTTTGTAGTGCGTATTGCGTCTGCAGTTGACGGACATAATCGAATAAGAATGCATGCGTTACCAGAATGAATAAAACTATGCTGATCACAGGTCATATTGCGTGTATCTAGCAATAATTTACAGTTTTCTCCAACCCAATGCTCTAAAAATAAGAACTTATTCAATCATCCTAAATGCCATATTCTGAGACCACTATTCTCGAAGCATGTCGGACATCCGTTTCCCGGGAACCCAATAGCCGCCTGTGACAGCGAGCGCCACGCATCTGGCGCCGAGCAATAGCTCACTGGGCGCGGCCCACTGGCATGCATTACCAGAACAAATGGCCGCCCGAGCTGGCAATATTATTGTCAGTTGCCACCAGAGCTGTGGGCTCATTTCTCTTGCTGGGGCGCCGCCCAGCGCGTGCGGCGGGGGGCAGGCCGCGCTACAGGTGATCCATCAGTGCAGGCCCACGCTGCCGCGGCCGCGGCACAGAGGATATATGCGCGGCTAACGGGTCTGGGTCTGGGTCAGACTCGGTGTGAGGGAGGATATACACTATACAGACTGCTGAGCCCCAGGCGGACGAACCAATAAAGCTCCATGCAACTGTTATGTTACAATTAACTAGAAGTTGCAGTAAAGTACCAATTTGTGATGGTACTGCGTCCGTTATCTTAGCCGTCTTAGCTGTTGCTTTTGACGCCTCACAAAGCAGGGAAGAAAATACTTCGATACGAGGATGAAGATCAGCCATGTCTTCTTTTGGGGTATTATATATGTGAGATAATTTTACAGAGAATAGATACCAGTAAGACGCCTTAATCGGCGAAGGACGAGCGAGCCCGTATAAACCCTATAGCAATTGTCAGTGTTGTAGTCTCAAACCACACACCAAATTTCAGCTTAATCGTTCTAGAGTTACGGGGCAGGGGTGTGCACGTGCGCACGTACAGTGTGACTCAGAGTTTGACTTGCGCGACATTACCAGTAGTGTGCTCTCAAATCACCTACCAAATTTCAGCTTAATTGGCCCAGCCGTTTCTCAGCTATTGCAGAATAACGTTTTCTGATACCCCTGACGCGGCACGTGCCACGCGCCATGATAACCACTCACGTGAGACGAAACATGTGAATAACATAATTTATTGAATGGGGCTATCAGATAGCGAAGCCCGCTTGTCAATCAGATGCGGCATTCCAAAGATATGAGCTCCTCAAAAACGTTATAGTCGCGTTATGGTCGGTCGGGTCGGCCGCTAATACATGCATGTAATGCTTATTACGAGCGAGCGCTCGCTCGTCCTTCCGTGGTGTATCGGACAAATCTGAATATGAGCGGCCCAACCCGGCCCGGTCCGTGGCGACGCTTTTGAGAAGCTCATATCTCTGCAACGGCACGTCCGATTGACAAGCGGGCTTCTTTGCTGAGCAGCCTCATCCAACCTGTTTGAAAAACTGTTTGAGACCAGTGCCGACTCATGTGGGTGAATACCACTGCGCGTGGCGCGTGCCGTGTGAGGGGTGTTGAAAAGTGTTTTCTCGCAAAAACTTCGCAACGGCTGGGCAGATTATGTGCAAATTTTGTGTGTAGTTAGGGACCCACCACTTTCTCGCAACTCAGGAGGGGTGTCTCTGCACGTGCGCACGTGCACACCCCTATTGTATATCTCAGGAACGGCTGAGCCGATTGTGTTCAAATTTGGTGTGTGGGTAGGGACTAGTAGTGCCAATCGGTACAATAATTTTCGGAATTCTGAATTTGTCCGAAGACCGAATCGGGTTTCGGACGGACATAAACATATTTCTTTGGACATTTTCGGACATCCAATGCCCAAGGATGTCTTGTCGCAAAAATCACTTAGTTACTTTCTATTGAAAAAGAGCGGGTACCACAGGTAATTCGTTTCCACATCAAACACTGTTTCTGCTTTCGGACAAATTTCGGACAAACAATGCTTTTCGGACAGTTTCGGACGGACAGCTGACCATGGTCTTGGACATCGGTCGGACATTGGACAAATATTTTATGAAACTGGTACCACTACTAGGGACCTCTCAGCCGCCACTTTCCCACAAGTCAGGGTGAGGTGTCTGTGTACGTGCGCACGTGCGTACCCCTTTTTTGTATCTCAGAAACTACTTGCACGATCGAGTTGGAATTTGGCGTGGTGTCAGGCAACAGTACTAGCAAAGCAGCACCCTTGTTCATGTGTGCGTGTGCATACCAACCTCACCATACATTTCGTTCGCGATCGCTCGTTCATCGCCAAAAACGGCGCCTTACTGGTATATGTATGTGAGCAAAATCCGGCATTCAGTGAGGACTCGCGAGCGCTTCGCGCTCGCTCTTAATCAAAGTGCTAATGGAAATGAACGCATCGGTGCAGGTTCTTATTAGTGGACTGAAACTGAAACGTTTGCTCTTCAACTTGTTTGTGGATGTCAGTTACCACTCAAAACAATGATTGAGCAAACCTGAGGCACCACACGTCCATCACCACACCACGTCCACGTCCACGTCCATCACCACACTACGTCCGCGTCCACGTCCATCACCACACCACGTCCGCGTCCACGTCCATCACCACACCACGTCCGCGTCCACGTCCATCACCACACCACGTCCACGTCCATCACCACACCACGTATACGTCCACGTCCACGTATATCACCACACCACGTCCACGTCCACGTCCATCACCACACCACGTCCATCACCACACCACGTACACGTCCATCACCACACCACGTCCACGTCCATCACCACACCACGTCCATGTCCACGTCCATCACGACACCACGTCCACGACCGCGTCCATCACCACACCACGTCCACGTCCACGTCCATCACCACACCACGTCCACGTCCATCACCACACCACGTCCGCGTCCATCACCACACCACGTCCACGTCCACGTCCATCACCACGTCCACGTCCACGTCCACGTCCACGTCCACGTCCACGTCCACGTCCACGTCCACGTCCACGTCCACGTCCACGTCCACGTCCACGTACACGTACACGTCCACGTCCATCACCACACCACGTCCACGTCCATCATATTTGGTGCTTAGCACAAACCAGCACGCACCCCGGCCGCAGATCCACACAGGGCGCGAAATACCATGTCGATAGAGAAGAACCACGCCATACTACAGGGCCTGTGTACGACACATATGTGCCTCGATGGATAACAGTTCGTCTCCTCAGCCGGCACACAACCTCGTCTCCGACCGTCTCCCGTCTTCCTAGCACAGCCTCGTCTCCGACCGTCTCCCGTCTCCCGAGCACAGCCTGGTCTCCGACCGTCTCCCGTCTCCCGACCGTCTCCCGTCTCCCGAGCACAGCCTGGTTTCCGACCGTCTCCCGTCTCCCTAGCACAGCCTCGTCTCCGACCGTCTCCCGTCTCCCGACCGTCTCCCGTCTCCGACGGCCGTCTGGTCAGTGCGTCTCGTCGCCTAATGGAGTTCGCGTCTGATCTGAACTGATTCGCCGAGCGGTGCCGCTCTCTTCAGAGCAATCATCGCTTTTTCTGGGCCGCCGCTTGCTGTAGGTTCAACGGCCGCCGCCCGGCACCCAGTGCGCTGATCAGCGTTCGATTGTACGCCGGGGGCGTGTATGGACGTGCTGTAGGTTTTTATTACAACGCAGAAAGGAAGAGTGCTCGCTTGCAAGTGCGCCGCCGATTTCTGAAGGACACGTGTCATAGTGATGATTTCGCACGCGCGATTGTCTCAGATGTAGTTTTCATCCTCAGTTACTTTCTCTCATTGTCTCTTATTGCCGCAGCTTCACCTTCACATATGCGGAAATCGTGTAGCTTTTTGCCGAACGGATGAGGTGATAAAAATGATAGAAATATCATGTATTTTGTGAAGAAAAAAAACTAGAACATTCGTAGTCTTTTAATTTTAACATCACTTAAATACTGCGTTATTAGAAACTTTAATGCACCAACGTCAACGTCCGCCACGTCGTGTTGGGAGACTTCTTGTATAATTTGTACACACGGCTGAAAGCCCCTGAATTTTGCTGTAAGCCATCCAGAATGACTGCCTCCTCTCGGAGCGACATGTCAGAAAACCATGTCAGCTTTCATCTCTGAAGCACCGCCACCCCGGCCTGTCACCCAGCTAAACGCCCCGATTCAAAGCGCCGAATCTCCTCAAATATCAGTCGCACAAAACCAACACCTTTTTAGTGGTCCCCTCCGTTGCTCCCCTTTTTCCGCGCGACAGCCCCCATTCAGTGGTGTCGGCGGCTGCGGCCGAGGCAGCTGTTTGCAGTACAGTTTAGTGTGCGTGCTGAATGCAGTGCCATTGAGGCCGGCACCCGGCCTGTGGTGGCTCAGAAAGCCTCAATTAAACACTTCCAGGGCCGGCGGCCAGGCCGACGAGGACCAACTGTCACCAGGGATGTGGGCAGCTGCCGTCCTGGGACCCAGCTCACCGAGGGATAGAGGCCCAGATTTTCAGCACCCAAGCTACCGACAGAAATAGAGGCTTAGTTGCGGTTCTGGGCCTGCTATCACCGAAGACAGACTGGTGTGGATCCAGAGTCGATCCAGAGTCGATCTGGTGTGGATCCAGAGTCGTTCCAGAGTCGATCTGGTGTGGATCCAGAGTCGATCCAGAGTCAATCCAGAGTCGATCTAGAGTCGATCCAGAGTCGATCTGGTGTGGATCCAGAGTCGTTCCAGAGTCGATCTGGTGTGGATCCAGAGTCGATCCAGAGTCGATCTGGTGTGGATCCAGAGTCGATCCAGAGTCGATCCAGAGTCGATCCAGAGTCGATCTGGTGTGGATCCAGAATCGATCCAGAGTCGATCTGGTGTGGATCCAGAGTCGAAATTACACCAATAACACAAGCTTAGACATAACAGTTTGGCTCCGTCAGGTCTCCAGTGACTGTCGAGTCTTAATGCCTGGATCGACAGTGTCGGAGACTCGACCGCAGTCTCCAGCTGCCACCTGATGGTCGGAGACTCGACCGCAGTCTCCAGAGCTGCCACCTGATGGATGGAGACTCGACCGCAGTCTCCAGCTGCCACCTGATGGATGGAGACTCGACCGCAGTCTCCAGCTGCCACCTGATGGATGGAGACTCGACCGCAGTCTCCAGCTGCCACCTGATGGATGGAGACTCGACCGCAGTCTCCAGCTGCCACCTGATGGATGGAGACTCGACCGCAGTCTCCAGCTGCCACCTGATGGATGGAGACTCGACCGCAGTCTCCAGCTGCCACCTGATGGATGGAGACTCGACCGCAGTCTCCAGCTGCCACCTGATGGATGGAGACTCGACCGCAGTCTCCAGCTGCCACCTGATAGATGGAGACTCGACCGCAGTCTCCAGAGCTGCCACCTGATGGGTGGAGACTCGACCGCAGTCTCCAGAGCTGCCACCTGATGGATGGAGACTCGACCGCAGTCTCCAGAGCTGCCACCTGATGGATGGAGACTCGACCGCAGTCTCCAGCTGCCACCTGATGGATGGAGACTCGACCGCAGTCTCCAGCTGCCACCTGATGGACGGAGACTCGACCGCAGTCTCCAGCTGCCACCTGATGGATGGAGACTCGACCGCAGTCTCCAGAGCTGCCACCTGATGGATGGAGACTCGACCGCAGTCTCCAGCTGCCACCTGATGGATGGAGACTCGACCGCAGTCTCCAGCTGCCACCTGATGGACGGAGACTCGACCGCAGTCTCCAGCTGCCACCTGATTGATGGAGACTCGACCGCAGTCTCCAGCTGCCACCTGATGGATGGAGACTCGACCGCAGTCTCCAGAGCTGCCACCTGATGGATGGAGACTCGACCGCAGTCTCCAGAGCTGCCACCTGATGGATGGAGACTCGACCGCAGTCTCCAGCTGCCACCTGATGGATGGAGACTCGACCGCAGTCTCCAGAGCTGCCACCTGATGGATGGAGACTCGACCGCAGTCTCCAGCTGCCACCTGATGGATGGAGACTCGACCGCAGTCTCCAGCTGCCACCTGATGGATGGAGACTCGACCGCAGTCTCCAGAGCTGCCACCTGATGGATGGAGACTCGATCGCAGTCTCCAGCTGCCACCTGATGGACGGAGACTCGACCGCAGTCTCCAGCTGCCACCTGATGGACGGAGACTCGACCGCAGTCTCCAGAGCTGCCACCTGATGGATGGAGACTCGACCGCAGTCTCCAGCTGCCACCTGATGGATGGAGACTCGACCGCAGTCTCCAGCTGCCACCTGATGGATGGAGACTCGACCGCAGTCTCCAGAGCTGCCACCTGATGGATGGAGACTCGACCGCAGTCTCCAGCTGCCACCTGATGGATGGAGACTCGACCGCAGTCTCCAGCTGCCACCTGATGGATGGAGACTCGACCGCAGTCCCCAGCTGCCACCTGATGGATGGAGACTCGACCGCAGTCTCCAGCTGCCACCTGATGGACGGAGACTCGACCGCAGTCTCCAGCTGCCACCTGATGGATGGAGACTCGACCGCAGTCTCCAGAGCTGCCACCTGATGGGTGGAGACTCGACCGCAGTCTCCAGCTGCCACCTGATGGATGGAGACTCGACCGCAGTCTCCAGCTGCCACCTGATGGACGGAGACTCGACCGCAGTCTCCAGAGCTGCCACCTGATGGATGGAGACTCGACCGCAGTGATGAGGGTCCTCCATGGGCCCATACGGCACAGCGGCTCCAGCCTACATACGGTATTACCTGGGTGGAGGATAACAACCTGCACTGCCCCTGCTGGTCTGATGGTGGTATGCCTGACACTCCTGTGCCAGAGGAGGGAGTAGTGACTTCCATTCCGCTCACTTAGCAGTGTCTCGCCGCCCCGAAACCGGCGTTATTAGTATACAACCATGCGATTATTGGAAGTTTGTATTTGCAGGCGTGGACATCAGTCGACTACGTCCGTAAGCCTAATTCTTGTGTATTTAGGCCAGTCATTGACCCATAGTTATACAACAGCATACCACGTGTTGGATTGAGTATGCGGCTTATCAAAGAAATAAATAAGTTGCCGTCACATTTTTGAAACAGTATTCTGTCTGGAGCAAACTCCAACTACGTTAAGGACTTCCGCTGTCCCAGTGCCAGTTTCACAAGTTGAAATTCCACCCCCGTTAATGGCCAATCGAAGTGTTGACGCCCGGTTAGGCCCAAACTCGCCGTGCCCATGGTACCGCACCTAGAACTCACCACCACGGTATGAGGTATCGGTGACGTGGCATTTCGGTAACGCACGGCGTGGCGTATCCCAGCAGTTCAGTGTCGTATCCCACCAGTTCAGTGGCGTATCCCAGCAGTTCAGTGTCGTATCCCAGCAGTTCAGTGGCGTATCCCAGCAGTTCAGTGGCGTATCCCAGCAGTTCAGTGGCGTATCACAGCAGTTCAGTGTCGTATCCCAGCAGTTCAGTGGCGTATCCCAGCAGTTCAGTGTCGTATCCCACCAGTTCAGTGTCGTATCCCAGCAGTTCAGTGTCGTATCCCAGCAGTTCAGTGGCGTATCCCAGCAGTTCAGTGGCGTATCCCAGCAGTTCAGTGTCGTATCCCAGCAGTTCAGTGCCGTATCCCAGCAGTTCAGTGGCGTATCCCAGCAGTTCAGTGGCGTATCCCAGCAGTTCAGTGGCGTATCCCAGCAGTTCAGTGGCGTATCCCAGCAGTTCAGTGGCGTATCCCAGCAGTTCAGTGGCGTATCCCAGCAGTTCAGTGCGGTATCCCAGCAGTTCAGTGTCGTATCCCAGCAGTTCAGTGTCGTATACCACCAGTTCAGTGTCGTATCCCAGCAGTTCAGTGTCGTATCCCAGCAGTTCAGTGTCGTATCCCAGCAGTTCAGTGTCGTATCCCAGCAGTTCAGTGTCGTATCCCAGCAGTTCAGTGTCGTATCACAGCAGTTCAGTGGCGTATCCCAGCAGTTCAGTGTCGTATCCCAGCAGTTCAGTGTCGTATCCCTGCAGTTCAGTGTCGTATCCCAGCAGTTCAGTGTCGTATCCCAGCAGTTCAGTGTGTTGGGGTCGGGCGGCGGTGTCCCAGCAGTTCAGTGTGTCGGGGTCGGGCGGCGGTGTCCCAGCAGTTCATTGTCCGGGGTCGGGCGGCGGTGTCCCAGCAGTTCTTGTCCGGAGTCGGGCGGCGGTGTCCCAGCAGTTCTTGTCCGGAGTCGGGCGGCGGTGTCCCAGCAGATCAGTGTACCGGGGTCGGGCGGCGGTGCTCCAGCAGTTCAGTGTGTCGGGGTCGGGCGGCGGTGTCCCAGCAGTTCAGTGTGCCGGGGTCGGGCGGTGTATCCCAGCAGTTCAGTGTGTCGGGGTCGGGCGGTGGTGTCCCAGCAGTTCAGTGTGTCGGGGTCGGGCGGTGTGTCCCAGCAGTTCAGTGTGTCGGGGTCGGGCGGTGTATCCCAGCAGTTCAGTGTGCCGGGCGGTGTATCCCAGCAGTTCAGTGTGTTGGGGTCGGGCGGCGGTGTCCCAGCAGTTCATTGTGTCGGGGGCGGGCGGTGTATCCCAGCAGTTCAGTGTGTCGGGGTCGGGCGGCGGTGTTCCAGCAGTTCAGTGTGTCGGGGTCGGGCGGCGGTGTATCCCAGCAGTTCAGTGTGCCGGGGTCGGGCGGCGGTGTCCCAGCAGTTCAGTGTGTCGGGGTCGGGCGGCGGTGTATCCCAGCAGTTCAGTGTGTCGGGGTCGGGCGGCGGTGTATCCCAGCAGTTCAGTGTGTCGGGGTCGGGCGGCGGTGTCCGCGGGCTGCATGCCACCGTCTGTCCTCCGCCTGGGGCCGCTCTGGGACCAACCTCCCCGCCGCCCCAACAGCCTCCTCACCGCGGAGCGGGACACTGAGGAGGCATCGGTGACAATGGGAGACGTATGGCCGGGCGGCGGACGGCGGGCGGCGCCTCACAGATCTGGGCGGCACCATTTGTCGCGTATTGTGTGGCGGCTGTGTGCCACGACAGTTGCTGTCACAGCTCGGCTCGGAGCCCGCGGGACCGCGCCGGGCCGCCACCGGGCCGCCCGGAGGGACGTCCGGGGCCGGCCGCACGCACCGACAGGTCCGCTCAATCGCGCCAATCACCCGACTGGTCGGGACGGGAGCAGCTCTGATTCAGCGCAGACTGAGGAAATGACAGGATCAGAAACGTCCAGCCTGAGGTGATCAGCGGCCGAGAAGCAGGGTGATCAGTAGTGATCAGGGATGAACAGAGATGATCAGGGAGGATCAAAGATGAGGGGTGATCAGTGGCCGAATGGAATGGTGATCGGGGGTGATCAGGGACAGATCACTCAGAAGTGATCAAAGGTGACCAGTGTTGGCGCGTGACAGCGTTGTTCGCTGCTGGTCCTCAGCCGTGGTCAGGAATGCCTTTACAACGTCGCAAAATGCGTTATGTATCGCAAACGTATCGCAGACATGTTCGCAAAGCTGCTTACATCATTTCCTCACGCAGCGTCTGTTTTGAAGGGCACTGCGTGATGAGATATAAGTCACTTTCTCGATGTGAACAACCGAAGCTACTTTCGATGTGAACAACCGAAGCTACTTTCGATGTGAACAACCGAAGCTACTTTCGATGTGAACAACCGAAGCTACTTTCGATGTGAACAATCGAAGCTACTTTCGATGTGAACAACCGAAGCTACTTTCGATGTGAACAACCGAAGCTACTTTCGATGTGAACAACCGAAGCTACTTTCGATGTGAACAACCGAAGCTACTTTCGATGTGAACAACCGAGGCTACACCGTCAAAACTGGAGATCGCGGCTGATATTGCCCTGCGCCATTTCAGCAAAACACTGCTATAGGGCCATGCGGTTATAAAACCGTGTCGCCAGTGCCTGCCTTGGCACCGGCTTATGTTAATCACTCGGCGAACGTTTTCTGACTCAGTTAGCGCCCGTCCGTGCGTTAGCGCCCGTGTGACGCGGCTGTGACGAATATGGCGTGCCGGTCGGAACCTGCAGACGAATATGGCGCACCGGTCGGAAACTGAGCCGGAGGCACGGCGAAAAAGCCGCAGTGAGTGCAGCAGACCGGAAGATCGCTGGCCGGGCGACGCCGAGTCTGTGAGAGATATCATCCGAGGTCCGCTGTTTTCTCACTCCGAATGGAGAAGCGAGAGAGTGGACCGGCTGTTTTTGGGGCCGGCGAGGTGATGACTCTCGCAAGCTGAGCTGGAGCGGCGGAGCGAGGAACGGGATAGAGAGGAAGAACACAATAAATAAACGACGTAAACCAATACTCGCGAGAACATTTAAGTTTCAATTTATGATTTCAAAGCAATAAGAAAGTTTTAGAAGAATGCCAGCCCATGGGTTCACAATCCTACTTATCGCTATTTATTTTGTTACAGAAGTACCAAGTTTGAAAACTTAAATAATGTCAATCTTTACATCTCATATAGAGGCTATTGATTTTGGATGGCCTCAAACTGTGTGGGACCAATGTGTTCTGGTAAGGCGCCTCTCCGGGCCGAAGGCGTCCCTCCGGGCCATTGAGTCATTCCGCGAGCATTCATTCGAGTGTCATTCCATTGCCCCTCCCTTTGGCGCCGATGGCACCCTCACCGGGCAACACACTGATAACAAATGACTCTGTGGTCACCTTGGACGCTTTGTCAGCACGTTCAAAACTCTTCATTTATTCCCTGTGCTCACATCAAAACGCTTGTAGGACGCTTCTATTATGTAACCCCGAGTTGTGTCTGTATATAACATGGGCTTTGGAAGAATCATTTGGTGAGATTAGAGTTTTTGAGGAGTTACTAATTTACTGCTTCAAGACTGTTAATATGCTTCTTAATTACTCTTCTAGTTACTCTTCTAGAAAACTCGATCCCAATGAAGTACCACCCTAAACCCATCAGGAACTCTTCTGGCATTTTTGCAGCGCCACACAGCGACAGTTTTAGAAGTGTCACTTGTCGTCGATAGATGGCAGTGCATTTTTATTCTATTTGTGCTATGTTTTTCCATATTCTTTTTTTCGCGTTTACTCGTAAAATTTGTATGATGAGCCATTCAAGTGCATCGTAACTCTTTCCATACATTCTTATGAGTATTTTGTTTGCATGTTATCTGTCTTTGTTGGAATCGTGCTCAGTTTGCTTAAACTAGAGAGCATTGCTGACTACTCAATGCTATATATACAAGTACAGTCGGTGCGAACGGACTCATATCTGTTACGGCTACTTTTCATTATTTACTAAATATTTCGATTGAAACGAAACAAACTCGCCATTTTTCTATGACCGACACTTAAACATATTTCAATACAAATGATTCATCACAGGCACGCAATGGTCCGAGTGGGCCGAAGTGCCTTAAATTTAACAAAAGAAAGAAAAAAAGTGCGAACGGCTATCGGAGACCCAGCTCCATAAAGCTTTATATTATATTTACTCAGACTGATAAAACAATTGCGGTTAATGTTAAACTATAAACTATTTTAAGTACTATATACTGGAGTGATAAAGAGGGTGGTACCCTGGTGACTACATTACGTCGAAAATTCGTCCGAGCGATCAAAGGATTCCGGAAGAGTTATGATTAGTTTTGGAAGAGTTTTAGAAAGGACCGGAGGGAGGTTTAGTAGCGTAATTTAGGGTAAACCAGAGTTCGAAGGTTGTCAGGGAAGATTTCTTGAAGAATAGTGTTTTGTAAGAATATATTATAAGAGTCAAAGCAGAAATTTGGAAGCGTAGATAAGAGTAAGACAGCGTTTGAAGAGAGTCAAGGAAGAGTTAGCAGAATATTGGAAGAGAATGTAATGAGAATGTAATGAGAGCTTCCAGATCATTTTGACAGGATTTGGTGTCGTGGAAGAGCTTTGGCCTGGACCAAAAATGACAACTCTCCCCAATGTGCTTTCAAGAGTCAACTTTTGTTCGGTGTAGGTGCCCATGAGCGTAGCCGCCTCTACGTGCGGTACGGAATGTCAGTACCATTTTTGGCCGGCGCTGAAGACGCCCCCTCCCCCATACGTTTTTTTAGGGAAATATTCACATTTTCCTACAAAAATGGAGTTTTCACTTGAAATCGACCGACGAGACCAAAATATATTGTAAATTGATCACATTTTGCACACAAACATTCCTACTGAAAGATATTTCAAGTTAAAGTTTATAAGCAATCCACGCTTATAATGGTCGGTACTCTCAAGTACTTGGTATTGCATTTCGGTTCCCATCGAATTCCGGGCTTCTCTCGTAATGTTTTTTGACAAAATTGTATGGAAAATATGTCTTGCACTCTGTCTATTGTGATTATGTGCCCTTCTATCCGTAACAATCCACAAACATTGAATAAAAAGGTAACCAAATTAGCAGTTCACTTATGCACCCAACGGCGGCCTAGTTAGTGGTTGCGACCCTCAATTTTTGAAAATTTGTTGTTCTGTGTTATTTCACTTTTATATTGAGGCACGATCAATTTGAAACTATACATGTGTCACAGAAAAATGCAGATAAATAAATCAAAAGGTGAATATTTCCCTTTAAGATGCAATTTGCCCCCCCCCCCCCCCCCCACAGTACAGGCGCCCTTGGGCATTGGGCCATGAGCATTTCTAGAAGTAAATCGCGCCCTAGGGACAGGAAAGGCGCCCTGAAAGTCGGACACAGGGGTGGTAAAATGCCCCGTCCTACTGGACGACGTCGGAGAACAAAATTTATATTTTTCTTGCCAGGTTGGCTTATTTTTCATCACAAATTATCCATCAGAGGAGTCACATGGTGCATTTTTGCATGCGTGTGCTTTTTACATCGAATAGTGGGATATTCAAAGGCAACTTCTACTGACTTGTCAGGTCATAATTATGGCTCACACATGAAAATGCTGTCCCATAGTCTACCAAAAAAATACGCGTCCCACATAGCAATAGTGATATCAGTTTGGCACCACCAGAATGGCAACATATTAGACCACAAATATAGTTGTTTTTATGGACCATACAAACCATACCAAGTTGTCTGCAAACTACTATTTCGGTCGTCAGCGGTTTGGTAGAACCGCGGAAAACCACTCATTGACTTTCAACGGAAGACTCTCCGCCGTCCGTCCAGCGGATCCGCTGGTTTTATCATCCAACTTCGCTGCATAGTAGAAACTGGTATAAATTTTGGCACAAATTTAGAAACCCAGAGTATATTTTAGATTGATGACCAATGACCATGGAGGCATGATGGCAGCATTTTACAACCTCGATTTGGAGCGATCGTCGCTTTGGAAAGCGACGCATGTTAAGAATGTTCTAGCTATTATGTGAAGCACCGAGCTTCCGAGTTTAAGGTAAGGTTGAGTTAAAATAATTAATAATATAGTTGTTCAAAAAGTGGATAAAATAAATCGCATAGCAAGTAGGGCACACTTAACATGTCAACACAGCAGACTTGGCAAGTTACTGGTGGTGTTGACTGTTGGTGTTGTAATTTGGGGACATGTCAAGACATAAAACTTCATGTTATTGGTGGTGTATTGGTGTCTGAAAGTCATCCCAGGCAAAGGATTGTTAGTTTAGAGGGAAAAACAGGGTAAACAACTGTAACCCCGGACACGCCCTAACAACATACTTTTCATGCTATTGGCGATGTAGTGTGTCGGTATCGACTTCACCAATTGCAATAGCATGAAAAGTATAACAGGATGTGTCCGGTGTTAATGTTGTCTACCCTACCTGTAAAAAGTCTGATTAAATTAAAAACTGCTTGTATTTGACCTTTGGTTCAGTACCCCCCCCCCCCCGCCCTGTCATTGCATGTTGTTCGTGGTGTGTTGGTGTCTGAAAGTCATCCCAGGCAAAGGGTTGTCAGTTTGAAGGGAGAAAACAGGGTAAACAACTGTAACCCCGGACACGCCCTAACAACATACTTTTCATGCTATTGGTGATGTAGTGTGTCAGTATCGACTTCATCACCAACAACATGAAAAGTATGGCATTATGATGTGTCTAGTGATAATGTTGTCTACCCTACCTGTACAAAGTCTGATTAAATTAAAAACTGCTTGTATTACGAAACTCTACAAGATGGTCTGGGGGGGGGCGATAGCCCCTGGTAGGTTCTGCAGTGCAGTGAGCGAATGCGAGCGGTGAGTTCTAAACGTGGGTCCCTGCGTTCTTAATTGCTGTAAATGTTAGGTCAAGTTGGATTATCTATCGTGTTTGGTGACGTCATGGCTTTGGTATTACTGGTACACTTTTCTGTCTGTCATACATTAACAAAGAAATATTAACATTAAATGGCAAATATTTATTAGGAACTGTATATTCTCTCTTCTTCTATAGGGACATCAAGAATTTGATAATGTCTTTAATCTTGCATCAGCTACAGAGTAGCTTATCAGAGTTTCTGCAACTTTATTTTTGCATGTATGATCAATATTTCACAGAGTATAAACATAAATATTGCTTCAACGAGCGATATTGCATTAGTGGTGCTGGATAACCATTTTCCAACTTTCGATTTGGTCGGAGAACCATAGTCTATTTGTACCACACCTGGTCAGACATTAGGCGCTCCTATAGAGGCAAATGCCACCCGATGGAGCGGAACTCGTGCCCTCTTAAACCGGACAATTAGCGCCGTACAAGCAAATGCCGTGTGATGTCGCCCCCAACACCAATTTTGCAGTACCATTTTGTTTACGTGGCGCCCCTGTAGGCGCCCCTGCTGCCTCTGGAGCCGGGGCGCCCCGGTATGGACGCAACTACAATACAAGGCTTTGATGCAGGCTGTGCCATCGACATTAGGGAGACGCGACAGCCCATCAGTTCCCAATGATGCAGCTGTATATAATATAGGTAAAATTGATCAAAGTTAAATAGACAACGTAAAAAACTCAGCACTAGAAATTGAAGTGGCTTAAGCTCGTGTAGTTTTTTTGGGGAGAGGTATTTTTAGGACTAAGCGTTTGTGGTCGGCCAGTGTACCCAGTAACTTTGAGCTCGTGGTTACGCCCCTGTATATACTTACAGAACTATGTAGAATAAATAAGCATCGCTGCAATGTTTTTCGCTTCTCTTTCAGGACGAAACGAATGACATGTCATTAGACAAGCAAGACAACAATAGCAGGGGTACCTCGCTAGAGAAATATACTGCACGTCTGATAACATTTCACCATAGCTGCCAGAGTTATCGAGGCTGAATGCGGAGTCAGCGGGCTGCAGTCGGTCCGTGATGGGGCTGTGTGAGGTCGTGTATGATGGGGCTGTGTGAGGTCGTCTATGATGGGGCTGTGTGAGGTCGTCTATGATGGGGCTGTGTGAGGTCGTCTATGATGGGGCTGTGTGAGGTCGTCTATGATGGGGCTGTGTGAGGTCGTCTATGATGGGGCTGTGTGAGGTCGTGTATGATGGGGCTGTGTGAGGTCGTCTATGATGGGGCTGTGTGAGGTCGTCTATGATGGGGCTGTGTGAGGTCGTCTATGATGGGGCTGTGTGAGGTCGTCTATGATGGGACTGTGTGAGGTCGTCTATGATGGGGCTGTGTGAGGTCGTCTATGATGGGGCTGTGTGAGGTCGTGTATGAAGGGGCTGTGTGAGGTCGTCTATGATGGGGCTGTGTGAGGTCGTCTATGATGGGGCTGTGTGAGGTCGTCTATGATGGGGCTGTGTGAGGTCGTCTATGATGGGGCTGTGTGAGATCGTGTATGATGGGGCTGTGTGAGGTCGTGTATGATGGGGCTGTGTGAGGTCGTGTATGATGGGGCTGTGTGAGGTCGTCTATGATGGGGCTGTGTGAGGTCGTGTATGATGGGGCTGTGTGAGGTCGTCTATGATGGGGCTGTGTGAGGTCGTCTATGATGGGGCTGTGTGAGGTCGTCTATGATGGGGCTGTGTGAGGTCGTCTATGATGGGGCTGTGTGAGGTCGTCTATGATGGGGCTGTGTGAGGTCGTGTATGATGGGGCTGTGTGAGGTCGTCTATGATGGGGCTGTGTGAGGTCGTGTATGATGGGGCTGTGTGAGGTCGTGTATGATGGGGTTGTGTGAGGTCGTGTATGATGGGGCTGTGTGAGGTCGTGTATGATGGGGCTGTGTAAGGTCGTGCATGATGGGGCTGTGTGAGGTCGTCTATGATGGAGCTGTGTGAGGTCGTCTATGATGGGGCTGTGTGAGGTCGTGTATGATGGGGCTGTGTGAGGTCGTCTATGATGGGGCTGTGTGAGGTCGTCTATGATGGGGCTGTGTGAGGTCGTGTATGATGGGGCTGTGTGAGGTCGTCTATGATGGGGCTGTGTGAGGTCGTGTATGATGGGGCTGTGTGAGGTCGTCTATGATGGGGCTGTGTGAGGTCGTGTATGATGGGGCTGTGTGAGGTCGTCTATGATGGGGCTGTGTGAGGTCGTCTATGATGGGGCTGTGTGAGGTCGTGTATGATGGGGCTGTGTGAGATCGTCTATGATGGGGCTGTGTGAGGTCGTCTATGATGGAGCTGTGTGAGGTCGTGTATGATGGGGCTGTGTGAGGTCGTCTACGATGGGGCTGTGTGAGGTCGTGTATGAAGGGGCTGTGTGAGGTCGTCTATGATGGGGCTGTGTGAGGTCGTCTATGATGGTGCTGTGTGAGGTCGTCTATGATGGGGCTGTGTGAGGTCGTCTATGATGGGGCTGTGTGAGGTCGTCTATGATGGGGCTGTGTGAGGTCGTCTATGATGGGGCTGTGTGAGGTCGTCTATGATGGGGCTGTGTGAGGTCGTCTATGATGGGGCTGTGTGAAGTCGTGTATGATGGGGCTGTGTGAGGTCGTCTATGATGGGGCTGTGTGAGGTCGTATATGATGGGGCTGTGTGAGGTCGTCTATGATGGGGCTGTGTGAGGTCGTCTACGATGGGGCTGTGTGAGGTCGTGTATGAAGGGGCTGTGTGAGGTCGTCTATGATGGGGCTGTGTGAGGTCGTCTATGATGGTGCTGTGTGAGGTCGTCTATGATGGTGCTGTGTGAGGTCGTGTATGATGGGGCTTTGTGAGGTCGTCTATGATGGGGCTGTGTGAGGTCGTCTATGATGGGGCTGTGTGAGGTCGTGTATGATGGGGCTGTGTGAGGTCGTCTATGATGGGGCTGTGTGAGGTCGTCTATGATGGGGCTGTGTGAGGTCGTCTATGATGGGGCTGTGTGAGGTCGTGTATGATGGGGCTGTGTGAGGTCGTGTATGATGGGGCTGTGTGAGGTCGTCTATGATGGGGCTGTGTGAGGTCGTGTATGAAGGGGCTGTGTGAGGTCGTCTATGATGGGGCTGTGTGAGGTCGTCTATGATGGTGCTGTGTGAGGTCGTCTATGATGGTGCTGTGTGAGGTCGTGTATGATGGGGCTTTGTGAGGTCGTCTATGATGGGGCTGTGTGAGGTCGTGTATCACTACATCGCATGTCTGCTCACACGGAGGGCATTAACCAGCAGACTCGGACGGCCACTATAGCGTCCACGCCTTCACGCAAACATGCACACACGCACGCAAGCAGTTGCCACCCCAACTGGGTTTTCTTTTGGTGCTTCGATGACCGTCCACGATCGGATATGTGACGCCATGGGTGCACTGGCGGATCCAGTCTCCCAATATGGGAGGGGGGCTAATTTCACTGGGGGGCCTCCGGGCCCCAGGAGCCTCCATATGACCTAAAGGGTACCCCCATTTTTTCCCTTTTGCGGGCTTAGGTTATATTTTGTACTATACTATTATTACGTGTAAGGGCGTGTCAATTAAGTGCAGAAATAAAATTGATGGATATTTGCCATCAAATATCTCAAATTGTGTCATTGTACATGCTACTTTATATAAAAATAAGTTATTCGCTAATAACTGTTGACTGAATAAAGCTAGAATGGTACGGTAAACGTCATTTTGTTATCATCAAGACGCGTTGAATGCTGTGCAGCATGACCTCTTTCTGACATTTGATGACCTTGACCTAAGGTCAAGGTCACGGCGTAAGGAAGGTCACCTTTCCAAATTTGACCTTCACGGCGATGTTATATATCTTTGAACTTGTCTTAAAGATAGGAACTCATTGGTATTAAAATAATTGCGCGATCGTTGATGATTATAAAGCAAACTGAGACATTTTCGGGCTTTATTTACACCGAGAAGGACGTTATACTATTCGACATTCAAATTAAAATGAATTCAAAAGTTGACATTGACGATCAGGCGTTATTTAAGCACAATCTAATTCCTCGCAACAAGACAAGTTTCAAGATATATGCATCCCACATAGGCCACAATTGGAAACCGAACCTTGAACCATGACATTGACCTTAGGTGAAGGTCACCAAATGTTAGAAAGAGGTCATACTAAATATGATTCAACGCGTCTTGACGAAAATAACAAAATGGTGTCGATTTAAACTTTTAATCTTTATTCAGTCAAAAGTTATTGGGGAATAACATCTTTCACAAAAAGAACATATAAAATGACCAAATGTAGCATATTTGAATAACCAAATAACCATCAATTGTATTTTCTGTTTGAACGACACTTCTTTCCACTTAAAAATAATACAGTCAAAAATAGGAAATACATTTGGCTTGGGTATCCAAAAAAGATTAAAAATTGCAAACAAATTACTAATTTTGAAATTTAAGGTCAAGATCATCAAATGTCAGAAAGAGGCCATGCATTTAACTCGAGCATTAAACTCGTCTTGCTGAGAACAGCTAAATGACGTTTACCGTACCATTTTAGTTTTGTTCAGTCAAAAGTTATTAGCGAATAGCATATTTTTTGTATATAAAATAGCATGTAAAATGAAAAAAATTGAGATATTTGGAGGCAAATATCCCTCAATTTTTTTTTGTGCACTTAATTGACACGGCCTTACACGTAAGAATAGCATAGCAAAAAATCGGAAACACGTTTGAGAAAAGGTATCCAAAAAAGTTGTACAATTTCGAAAACGTACCTACTAAATTTGGAAATTTTCGAAAAAGAAAAAATAAACATCACTATGTTATAAAACAGCTCATTGCCATTCTAATAACACATAATAAATATATATTGCTTCATAAATTCCCCGCCATATGGGCTGACAAAGATTGACCTGCACCGTGACCGTGACCTTATTAAAATGCCCGAGGCAATATCTCTGAAACCACTGCTTGCATTGCATTACAGCTTTCACAGCTCGCTTTAGCGCCCCAGGTTACTCCATGTACCAATTTTGGTCAAAATCGGTGACATGACTGTGTAATTTTCCACTTTGTTTTTTGTCGATTTGTCGTGGAATGCCCCAGCTACAAAAGAACATTGGGATTGTTTTTAACTGAACCTAATTACCCTACTTAATACTAGTAGACGTATTCCACACAACATAGGTACCTTTGTATGAAAATTCACTCACGCGCTCCTCTGCCACCCAGCAGGCAGCAGGAGACCAAGGGCTGTGACGCTGCGTGTACAATTATAGCTTACGTTGGTTGTGAATTACTCTAAAATAGTGTCAGACGCGCCACTTGTCCTATCCCTATTGCTACCAAAATGCTACCAAATAGAGGAAGCCCGAACGAGGCAAAAACATATTTATTTATTTCGCAAGAAGTTTTTTTTTTCGCAAGCAGTACCCATTTTCATCGCCAGTTTCAGCGGATTTTTTTTTTTGTTGGGGGGGGGTCTAATTTATATTGCCGCCCCTTTCGAGCTTGGGATGGGGGGATTTTGCCCCTGCCCCCCTCCCCCCCCCCCCCCCTGGTTCCGCCAGTGATACAAGTAAATTCACTCACGCGCTCCTCTGTCACCGAGCAGGCAGCAGGAGACCAACTGCGTGAAAAAAAAAATATAACTTACGTTGGTTGTAAATCACTCCAAAATAGCGTCAGACGCGCCATTTTCCCTATCTCTACTGCTACCAAAATGCTACAAAATAGAGGAAACACGAACGAGGCAAAAAAAACAATATTTATTTCGCAAGAAGTTATTTTTTCGCAGGCAAGTAGGTACCCATCTTTTCATCGCCAGTTTCAGCGGATTCCCCCCCCCCCCCCCCCGTCCCCTGGATCCGCCAGTGCATGGGTGAATTCATCCTACCATCTTCGTTACAATAAACATGCAAATACAAACAAGTTGTACCTACCTCGGGCCGTTCTGTTTGGTGCTATGCCCTCATGACCTTCAGGAGATAAGCTGCATGTGCTGAACGAATTTGGTGTTTCGTTCCAATGTTGAGTGTCGATAATTATGTATCCGCTTGCTCACGATACACGATACACGAGAGAAATGATTGCAGTTCCGCATAGCATTTGAGTCAGCATAAATTTCCAAGCTGAAGCTAGCATACTTTTACAAACTGAGTTGCCCACACGCTCAGAATCAAGCTTTGTGGTCATGTTCTAATTTTTGTGTTTTGTTGACTGGAGCTACGGTAATTATTGTTTTTTTTCAGCTTACGACTGCCATTGTGTACCGCATAATAGACATCACTTAATATCTGTAATTAACGTTCTAAACCAACGGTACAGAGCTGACGTTTCACGAGCGCGGGGGCCGCAGGCAGGGGCGAGCCGTTGCAGGCGGTTTGTTATGCGCCTCAGCACTGAGGCGAATGTTGGCTCCATTTTCCCATTCCTGTTCTCCCCGCCGCGCAGCGCCACACGTCATGGGAGGTGTGTGAACTACTGTTTCGGTGATCTGCTGATAGGTGGCAGCATTGTTAGGAGTCATGGCTTACGGTGACCGGAGGGAAAATGACAGCAGTTGAGGTGAGGATGAGCGTTTATCAAGCCGCCGATTACCGCGCCGATTCTGTGATGTCATGGCCGGACTGTCACAGCAGCGATGTAGCCTGCTGACTTACCAACCCCGGTGGCCTGTTAGCGAGGGTAGCTGGAAATACGAGACTGATATCTTGGATCAGATACCGGGATCCACACAGTAGGTGGGATGGGTGGGATTCAACCGCAGTGGTGGTACGTTCAGGTCGTGCCAGTGATCAGAGGTGTTGATTGGCGCTGGCAAGCACCGCTGGGGTCAGAATGTTAATTCTGACGCCAGCGGTGCTCTATTATATTTGAGATCTGTTTTGTTTTTACTAATTATACCAACTACAAATGTATTGCAAGAACAAGTCAAATGAGGACACACAGCTACCAAAAAGAAGCTAAAGAAATACATTGCCGGAAACCAATTTCCTGGAAACGCCACGAAGCCAGCGCGTGACCTGACCGTCGCTGGGGCATTCCAGGACAGATCGACCCAAAAATATAGAAATAACACCCTATATCTCAGATTTCGGTAACACTATGTCTTGGGGATATCTGGGCCGTAGATTCACGCTGTGAAATATTCTACCTCGTCCTTCGAATGGTTTTCGAGTTACAGCCTCGGGCAACTTTGCAATGTCGTGCAAAACTCTAATTTTCAGAGGACAATATCTCCCATCTAAATCATGCGAGTCATATAAACCTATATCTCATCAGAATCGTCAGGAACCATATATTAATGATATACATACTTTTTTCACGTGATATTAGGTAAAATGCACGTGATTTTATAATATGGCCATTTAAAATTGGGATTTTTTCCCATGCCAGAATCGACCTGGATACATAAGTCGTCGATGGTAAAAACATTGAAGATAGTTTTTCTGAAAATATTGTATTTATAGTTTTGTATTTTGAAAAGCATCGTCACTCGGTAATAACTCGGCACGTCTTCGGTAATAACTGTGCACGTAATTGCGCTAGAGAGCTCAATTCAACGGCACTATGCTTATCTAGTCGACCTGATTTCAATTATATATAACATGAGCCTTTTAGTCGTTCTGTGACCTCAAGGTCACGTGACCTGAGGTCACCCGGTACAGCCCACGTCAGATCGACCAAGACAAGACTCTTCTTCTCATATTTCGATGAAACTACGTGTGGGGGGTTATCTGGGCCGTACATTCACGCTGTGAAATTTTCAGCTCCGTCCGTCGAATGGTTTTCGAGTTATAGCCTCATGCATCTTTTCCATGTCGCGCAAAGCTCTAATTTTCAGCGGGCGATATCTCCCATATACATATTCGAATTATAAAAGCCTATATATCGTCAGATTCGCCATTGACCACAAATTAATGTTTTTTTTTGTTGTTGTTGAAATTCGATTTTGTTTTATATAGGACCTAAAGTCAGGTCATGTAATTTCGTAATGTTCTCAGTTAAAATTCGTGTTTTGTATACGTGGAATAGGGGGTGCAGACCCTTCGAATCACGTGACACCTATTACACTCAGTGGTCAAGATCACGTGATGACATAATTCAATATTTCGCCGATAGAGGCGTCTGTGGATCCTCAAGACATCAAATTTTCGCATCCTTATTTGCAGACCGAGGATGCTATAAAAGTAGCTAAAAGTGTCTTCTAGAGATAAAGATGTACAAATTTGCAACAACAACAAAAACTCAACAAATCATCTATTGCATGATCAAGCCAGGTCATTTGGGAAATCAACCTCAGGTTACGTGACTTTGAGGTCATAGAGCGACCTGCATGGGTCATGCTACGCATCATTGAATGCAGCTCGACGAGGCAAATGTAATGTATTGTATTGTATTAGTATTTGTATTACTGTCGTAGAGCAATCCACACATTGCGTAGCAATTACAGCTCAGAGTCAGGTAAAATCATACAGGTACAAATCAAGCGAACACTCATGCCATTCACACTTACATACACGACGCAATCACCCGCAGTCACACGCAGTATTTACGACGCAGTATCTCCGCAGTCAACATCGGTGTGTAGCGTCAATATTCACTGTTAGTTACAAATAGAGCTGCCAGTTCTTCTGGCTCACTGCGCTGTATGGCCTTATGCGCGGTGACGAGAGTTGGTAGTCGGCCATTCTTCTCGGGGTCATCCAGCCAAGTAAATTTCGCAGGTCGGACACATGGTCAAATTTTCGGCGGCCAAAAATAACTCTAGCGGCAAAGTTCAGAATTTGTTTGGAGCCGGTCGATTTTTTTGGTGTCCCGTTGCCGTATACTGTGAGGCAGTGTCGGACCCGCGAGACTACCAGCGCTGTTACAATCGTCCTGATGACGCCGTCGGGGAGACAATGACGTACGTGGGAAAGACCCATCAACACACCAACGCATCTGCGGCTGAGCTCGGACACATGAGCTTCCCAGGACAGGGTGCCATCAAATACGACTCCCAGATTCCCCACCTGCGCGCACGGCTGCAAAGCCGTGTCCCGAAACTTTACTTTAAAGTCAGACATGTTGCGTAAATTTTGACGGCTGCCGACCACCGCGAGTTGTTTTGCCGGCGTTCACCTTGAGAGCCTGTGCACAGAACCAATCATTTAGTAACACCAGCGAAGCCTCCATTCGCGAGATGAGACCCCTGAGGTCGCCCTTCGGACCGCTCACCAATATCTGAGTGTCGTCGGCACACTGACAACTTCGACAGCTTCGTCACCTGTGTAGTGACAAGTCGTTGGAAAACACTGTGAAAAGTAATGGACCTAAAGCCGAGCCCTGGAAGACCCCCATGGTATTGGAGAGCGGCCGCGACAGCACCCTGCGTCTGGACTTGAGCCCTTCATGGAGCGGCAATCCCGTATGGGAATGGGAATGGGACGGGAATGGCTGGGAATGGGGCACATTTTTGGAAAGGAACAGCTTGGAACGGGTTACGGGGGACTATATAATTTTGTCGCCAACCCCCACCCCACAAAATCAATAAATAAGAAAACCTGAATTAAACAACTCTGATGTGCAACTATCACACAACACATTCTTAGCACAAACACACTTAGCTTAGACATGTGAAGGTTCCAGAAATGTGAGCTGGGAACCAGATGCACTATCCCTGCCAGGAATTGCGTGTGGAATCCACACGCAGAATCCACCTTACAGTCAGATATATACATTTTTCCACTTTAAGTCCATACATGTTTAGGCTGTGTGTCTGCATAAATCACGTACAATGAACAATAATATACTTCAGATAAATATAAAACCAATCGGGCAGAATAGCGATAGACTGGAAAACATTTCTAGAATCTGTTATGAAAGAATATCAATATATAAAGGTATCAACTTATGAGCACTTGCAATTTGCACTCATCATTTCACAGTTGCAGAAGAGCTTCATCCGACAGAACATGAATAAGCATGAATAATGAATAATAAGCATGAATAAACACAGGTTTGGTTCTTACAAAGTGAATCTCAGGTAAATTGTTCAGAAGCGGCACTCATATGAAAAGCTAGAAAGTAGGAAGAAAGCACTTCCTTGGAGGCCAGGGCTAAAAAAACGTATCCGTGGTTGTCGACCAACAGCTGAAGCTGTTGTCCTGACAGCTGAAGCTCGGTTGTCCTGACCAAATATGAAAATCGATGGTTGTTAAGACTCCCTACATGTTACAAATTACGTTTCCTTTAAGGTAATTTCGCTGATGTGCAATTTAAGATATGGATACAGTGTGGCATGACCTTGCATACTTTTAACCAAGCATTTCCTACACAATTTTCATTCCAATCAATGATACGTTCGATTTTGAAAGAAGATAATGTTCTTCAGCTCAACTCAGGTAACTTGCAGAGAAATAAACTTCACGGACGTCTCAATCATGGCAGCCTAACTCGGCAAATCACATGAATCTGTCATCATATATTTGGATATCAGACGGGAGTGTGAATTTAGCAGCATTAATTCAGTTATCTCTAGAATATCACATTTGATGATCGCTGCATCGACAAATACCGATCAAAAGTCATTGAAAGCATATCCCATATGATCATTCCAGACTTCTCGACACAATGAAGTATTTTCCTACCTCCGAATATAATAGCTAAGTCGAATCAACACAGGCAAATCAGAAATACAAGGGAATGACGACAAAAGTAAAATATATTCTCCTAACAGCCTACAGACAATCCATGCGGTCAATACAAAACGAGCACTACACTATATGCCTAGCGTTTTCACCGTGGAGTCGGAGACGACAGGCTGTTACCCTTCCAGATCGGGTCACTGGAACTGGGTGAACAAGAGTCATCCTTGAACTGACATCGCATACAAAATCAGTTTTATGCCTTCGATTTCGAATGATTTGCTCCGCCCGCCTCTCTCCCGGCCTGCCCAAATTCAAGCTTCACTCCGACCGTCTCCCCACATCAGGACCATCGAGCAGGAGACATCTCGGATCACATTTGTATCATATTTAACTTTGAAGCCACTGGGCCTAACGGCCACCTTCCAGCCGCGGTTTTCCCCCCTACTTTAGTTCTTCTGCCACGTGTTCCCTGCATTGGCGGATCCGGAACGGTGTTTTGGGGGGGGGGCACGGGTGTCTTTTTTTGAAGGGGGGGGCACGGGTGTTTTTTGGGGGGCACGGGTGGTTTGAGGGGCACGGGTGGTTGGGGGGGGGGGCACGGATGTTTTTTTTAGGGGGGGGGCAGATTCCAAAGTCTCACACAATTCCGAAAACTCATCGGATTTCGCTTGCATATCGATTGATAGGTGACTTAAAACAAACTTTCCTTAGTAAAAGTTGCTTATATTTTCTTCTATATTAGGAAATGTGTCAATTTTGGTCCAATTTCAGTCGTTTGGGGGGCATGGCCGCCATGCGCCCCGCCCCCGCCGGCGCTAATTACGTCACCTAAATTCGGCGCTAATTACGTCACCGGGGGAAAAACCTTTTGGATCCATTACAGTTTATTTTGCATTACCGAGCGGGCGCGAAGCGCCCGTGAGGTTTCTCGTCAACTTACTAGACAAATTTACATTTGACCCGGCCCGAAGCGGCCCGAACCGGCCCGAACCGGCCCGATCCGGCCCGACCCGGCCACACAGACGGTTTTCGGAAGCTAATAACTTTGCAACCACTGCTCCGATTGAGATTGGGTCTTCACCATTGGATAGGTCCATCAAATCAATTTTGTTTTTGGTATGGTGCGTTCTAATAGAGGTGGTACCACAGCGCGTGGCAGTTGGCAAACGCGAACGTCGAAATGAACAAAAAACCTAGCTAAAATGATTCTTGATCAAAAATGGCTGTATCATTCTAAGAATTGATTTATACGCTGAAGCATGCAGCGCTCAGGACGTACTCCCTTTGGCGGATTTGGAAAGGAGATCATGCACAATTTAATGCAACTTAATTTTTATGTTGGCATGCATTGCGGCCTGGCAATTTTTATCCGCACGCCAAAGACCGTGTGTCCGAGCTCCTCAAGAGAGACGACACTCAGTTTGAACCTGCACGCCCCAACACAGGGCAGACGCACACTCAGGTCGGTGGGTGTCCCCTGGGCCTGGATCTTGGGCCTCATATCTAATGCTGTTAATTTAAGCTCTCTAGCACAGTTATGTGCAAAGTTATTGCTAAAGACGTGCTGGTGACCATTATTTCCCCCAACACAAAAATAGAAATACAATATTTTGAGAAGAAAAAACGATCTCCAATGTTTTACCATCGAAGGCTTATTTATGTATCACAGTCGATTCTGGCATGGAAAAAAATCAGAATATTAAATGGCCACATTATAAAATCACGTGATCTGACCTGAGATCACATCTTAAAATTCCAAAAATGTATAATTTTCAAAAACGATTATATCATATTCATTTATGGTTTCTGACGATTCTGATGATATATAGGTTTATATGACTCCCATGATTTAGATGGGAGATATCGCCCGCTGAAAATTAGAGCTTTGCGCGACATCAAAAAGATGCCTGAGGCTAAAACTCGAAAACCATTCGACGGACGGGGCTGTCAATTTCACAGCGTGAATCTACGGCCCAGATTACCACCGACACGTAGTTTTATCTAAATCTGAGATTTAGGGTATTTATGGCTTGGTTGATCTGTCATGGAATGCCCCCGCTGCCAGTGCCTCGGGGCACGACTTGTTCACCGTCGCCCCGCCCCCGGAGCCCGGGCAGTTCGCGGCCGGACCCTGCTGGTGACGTCATCTCCGGACAGGGTCGGCCTGACCTTGAACTCTGAGGTGTCTCGGATCCGCCGCTCAAGTCGTTCGTGTGTGGCGCCGTTGGAACTGTGGCAACAGAAACTACTTGTGCTGTTTTCAGTAAAATGCGCCATTATGCAGCGTATTTTGATATTATTCCTTGGTGACCACAGTGCCTGGTAACGTTTCGATTTATTGATGCTGTGTTTCTCGTCGACGTGCCTCTGCACGTGCGCACGTGCGCACCCTTTTTGTATATCAGAAACTACTTGCCCGATGGAGTTGAAATTTGCCATACATTTCCTTCGCGCTCGCTCGTTCATCGCCAACTTCGGCGTCTTACTGGTTTGTATTTTGGACAAATAGAGCAAGTATGTGAAGACGATTGAGCTTGAAGTAACAAGAGATGGGCGACGATAAAATGTACCCAGAGTCAGCCTTCGAAATCCATTCCACAAGAACTCCATTCAAACATGTGAACTGGGCAATGGGCGCGATAGAACAGAAACAAATACTTGTATGTCGTTGCATTCAGGCTATGTTGATAAGGGATAATCCTTGCAGATGAATCGGGTGTGCACTGTGCAGTGTGCCCAGCCATAATAACAGCCGAAACTGACTCACTCACTCAGTACCGGCATACATAGTGCTGCCGACAAACTAACGGTCTGGCGATTTATCCTGAATTTCCGGGACACGCCTTTTTGGGGCAATGACCGTGCGGGCGCACACTGGTAAAGCTAAAACAGGTTTGAAATATGAAACGTACGGGAGCACACGTGGTAGTAACACATAGTCCTTTTAGTCCTCCATAAAAATTGCCAGGCATCCATGCATGCCAACATACAAATTCAGTTGTATTAAATTGTGCATGATCTCCTTTCTCGAATCCGACAAAAGGGAGTACGTCCTGAGCGCTGCATGCTCCAGCGTATAACAAAATTAATGCTCAGATTAATAATGCCATTTTTGATCAATAATTATTGTTGTTCATCTCGATGTTTGCGTGTGCCACGCGCTGTAGCACCACACCTATCAGAACACACCATACCAAAATCAAAATTGTTTTGACGGTCCTATCTAATGGTGAAAACCCGATCCCAATCAGAGCAGTGGTTACAAAGTTATTAGCTTCCGAAAAGCGTTTGTGCGGCCGGTTCGGACCGGTTCGGGCCGGTTCGGGCCGGGTCGGGCCGGGTCAAATGTAAATGTGTCTAGTAAGCTGACGAGAAACCTCACGGGCGCTTCGCTCCCGCTCGGTTATTAGCTTCCTGCATTTCTTACGCTCTGTTTTGTGGTAAGAGCGAAAGACAATCTATGGTAGCGTTAGCACTCGACATTCAGTGGACCATTTCATGTGCCTTCTTTTGTGTTGCAAAGCCACGTGTCTTGGACTAGTTCGTATATTTCGCATTCACCATACTGGTTCTATATACAATGCATCATTCACACACGATTCATACGCTTCATGTTTGTTTACGTATTTACACAACTTGGCAACACACTGAGGAAACACAACACTTGCATGGCACATCTAACTTGAGACTGTGGCGTCATAAAGCAACGGGTCTGATGCATTCGTCACAGAACGCGTCCTTAAATTGCTGTAGTTTATCACCAACGAACAGTCACCAACACACTGGCACGCTGGCATCGTGCTGGTGACGAGGTGGGTGCGGAGCGATCGAATCAAATGCGTTCTTCCGTCAGTGATGTCATGATTGCGCGTAATAACACGGGTCAGAGTCAGCTAGGACGGGTGCAGTGTCTTCAGATTCGGAAACATCTCCTATGGAAAGGGTACATAGAGAAGTGTAACACGGTCACATACACAACACTCAATATCACATTGAAATCTTAAATACTCGTCTTTGGTATCAATACGTCAACAGGCCACACCGCCCGTTCGACCGCCCCCTCCCCCCCCCCCCCCCCTATCGTTCTATTCACCACCGAGCGGTCTACCAGCACTGCTAATGTAGCCCAGCTACAGCCCAGCACAACCGACTACAGTGGATCGACAGTGGGACTGGCTTGTATCGGGTCCTCAGATTCAGACGTCGACTGGATTGGATCCGACTGCAGATAGACTGGTCTGGTCTCAGACTGCAGATATACTGGTCTGGTCTCAGACTGCAGATAGGCTGGTCTGGTATCAGACTGCAGATAGACTGGTCTGGTCTCAGACTGCATATAGACTGGTCTGGTCTCAGACTGCAGATAAAATGGTCTGGTCTCAGACTGCAGATAGACTGGTCTGGTCTCAGACTGCAGATAGACTGGTCTGGTCTTAGACTGCAGATAGACTGGTCTGGTCTCAGACTGCAGATAAACTGGTCTGGTCTCAGACTGCAGATAGACTGGTCTGGTCTCAGACTGCAGATAGACTGGTCTGGTCTCAGACTGCAGATAGACTGGTCTGGTCTTAGCCTGCAGATAGACTGGTCTGGTCTCAGACTGCAGATAGACTGGTCTGGTCTCAGACTGCTGCGGGTGTGGGCTGACTTAGCCTAGCTCGGAGCCCAGAGTACCGGAAATATGAGGTCGGGGCTCGCTTCGGCTGCGCTTCGGAGGTACCAGACTCTCCATTGCCACCCTCTCTTCATCAGCTCCAAACTGCGAGCCAGCATTTGTCTGCAGTGGTTATCGGTGGTGCTGGGCTCTTGGCCAGCAGTCAGCACTGGCCTAGCTTTAGACCAGCACTAAACCAGCAGTTACCACGGACCAGCGTCGGCACCAGGTCATCGCCGAGGACTCAGAGCAGCAGCACTCAGCTCGTGTCGCCTCAGACCACCGGTGACGGGTAGGAGACGTTGAGTCGCGGCGCCGGCGGCGGCGTGTACTGACACTCAGTTCGTGCCGCCTCAGACCACCGGTGACGGGTAGGAGACGTTGAGTCGCGGCGCCGGCGGCGGCGTGTACTGACACTCAGTTCGTGCCGCCTCAGACCACCGGTGACGGGTAGGAGACGTTGAGTCGCGGCGCCGGCGGCGGCGTGTACTGACACTCAGTTCGTGTCGCCTCAGACCACCGGTGACGGGTAGGAGACGTTGAGTCGCGGCGCCGGCGGCGGCGTGTACTGAAGCAGACGGCCGTCCTCCGCGCGACGGTGCTGCCGTCCGTTCAGCGGCGGCAGCTGGTGGAACTCTAGACTGCGCGGACTGGAGATAGATGGCGCTGCGCGTCGCGGCCGCGGCGAGTTGCGACTGAGGCTGTTGAGCAGCTTGGGCCGGTTCTTGGGCGAGCGGCCTGCGGATCGGAACTGCGGCTTCTCGTAGATGTGCAGCGAGAGGTCGACCCCGGCTGGGGTCTGGTATCTCTCATCGGGCGCCAGAGTCCGCCCGGCCAGCGGCTCCTCGTAGCAGTGTTCGTCGTAGCCGCCGTCTGCCGGCGGCGGGTCGCCGCTGCGCCGCCGGAGCGAGTAGCTCTCGGCTCGCGGGCCGCGGGCGCGGGGCGAAGCCGTCACCACGCAGCCGTCCGGCGCCAAGCGCGTCACCTGCATGGCCTCCTCTGAGGCGGCGTACGCCGAGTTGTCGTGGGCGGGCAGGATGTGTACTCCGTCCGGGATTCCCGCCCGGTACGCCTGAGGCGAGATGGTGGTGTAGCCCACCGAACTGTAGTCGTCCGGGAACTCGAAACTGGAGGCGGTGATGCCGCCGGACTTCTGCTCGACGGGCTGCACGTGGTCGATGGTGTAGTGGTTCTCCCTGGTACGCAGTCCGGCCCAGAGTGCGCGGCTGGGCCGGCAGACGGCGCTGCCGGTAGTGGTCGGAGGGGGGTACAGGACCGCCTCGCACTGGCCGGCGCCCAGCGGAGGTTTGCTGGTGTCGGCTGGGTCCATGCCAAGCCGGCTCTTCTTCTGTCTGTGGGCAGACAGCAGACGTGAGTCAGCGTCGTCGACGGGCTTTATCGGAACCGATCGTGTTGGGGCTGGGCAGTAGAGCCCTTCATGGAAGGGAAATCCCATGGCACGGGATGGAAATGGGTGGGAATGGGTCCAGTTTTGGAAATGTAACGGGTTGGAACGGGTTTGGGACAGACCATATATTTTTTAGCACCACAAAAAGTGAAATATGCTGAAACGGGTGGGAATGGGAGCTCCATCAATTAGGAGTTCGGATTGGAACGGGTTTGGGTCTGACTGAATGGGCTGGAACGGGATGGGGGCTGAACATGTGTCTCGTGAAGGGCTCTACTGGGCAGACTGGCCAAAGCCGGGCAGACTGGCCAAAGCCGGACAGACTGGCCAAAGCCGGATTACTGCTCTGAGAAGAACCGTCTGAGCTCTGCGGAAAAAAATCCAGAAACAACAAACCATCTTACACCGTTTCTGGAAAACAGTGTATCATGCTTCATGCGGATACGAAGCTGATCTGCATCCTAAGAACAGAGCTCGAGTTCTGCGAGAACCAGTCAGCGTGCTTTCAGAGCAGCCCACCGATCTCTGTGGCCAGCACAACTTACAAAGGATCACCTTACAAAGGATCACCTTACAAAGGATCACCTTACAAAGGATCACCTTACAAAGGATCACCTTACAAAGGATCGCCTTACAAAGGATCTCTGTGGCCAGTACGCCTTACAAAGGATCTCCTCCTGCTCGTAGGCAGCTCACACTCACACACTCAGCTCAAAACGGACGGGAAAGGACAATGAAGACAATTTTAGGAAATGTTAGAAAATTTTAGACAATTTTAGAAAGTTTTAGAAAATTTTAAATTTTAAACACGAATAAAATGCATTGCAAAATATTTAAGAACCTGTAATCCCCGCAGCGTCATCGTGTGTTTCGTAGTTCCGTCACTTACTCTTTCAGTCGGAGGCAGAAGATGGTGACAAGTATTCCGAAGAGGGTCAGCCCGACGCAGGCGCAGATAATGACGAAAAACCACGTGTCGTCGATGGCCGGGCCTGAAACGAAAACAGAAACAGCTGTGGTACTGGATCGGAGAAACAAATTCAGTTTGTACACGCATAAGCGGAAGAGAAAAATACGTGTTGTCTGTCAATCACAATATTGCTGCGATAACGAGTCAGTTGGATGTATTGTCCGGTCCGAGACGTTTATTACCGTATATTACGTATATACGTATATTACCAGCTTAATATCAATCTGTGAGGCAGCGTTCGCGTACGATTATCAAGTATGGATGTACGTTCATCGTACAATTGGTTTGTAGAAAATGCCCGCGTCACGCGGTCGGAGTGAAGGTTAACTGTTCCAGCTAAGTACAGTGTAATGTTAAGCGGTTTTCTTCGCCGCACAAAACACCACTGGCGAACAGCTCCGTCATTCGATGGTGATTTCGTGGCTGGCTATAATGATACTTGATGACGATGCACACCATACTTAAAATAAAAACCTCCTGCAAATACTGAATGTTGTCAGCGAGAAATGTTCAGCACTGCGCTGTAGGTGTGCATGCCTAATGTACTAGCAAATGAGGTTAATTTATTTTCGCCGATTACCAGACATGGTGATCAGCAGGCAGCACATAAAACTATGGATGGACGTTCACCCGTTATGCTAATAAGTTCCTGCACTCAGTTTTACCGAACACTTTTTGTTTAACGGCCTAACGAGATACCAAGCATACAAACTCTGTATGAGATGCAACATTAGAGAAAACGAGCCACATCCGGGGATAAACAAAGCCACAAACCGAGGAATCAAAAACGCAAGGCGTATAAATAATCGATACAACATCTGGATCATGAAATAATTGCTCCATCATATTTAGCTCCATTATATTTAGCAATAAATGCGAGATTACTTTTTCACCACACAGCAAATACATGTGGCGAGACCCGATATCACTAGGTCATCTAAATGTAGTTTGCAATGCTTAAAGGAAATTGATTTTTTTACCTTTGATTTTTTTTTTTACCAAACACGATTTGATTATATTTTAACACAATTTCTTTTTATATTGCCAAAAATGACCTTATATCGCGCCGATTCAGGACATAAGGTAGTAAATTTGTATTGTTTATAAAAACTATATGCATACTCTCTGAGTCAGAGTCCTGACGTCACGCGAATGTAAAAAATGGTTCAGCCAATCAGATTCGAAAGTAGTCGCGTAAGGATAGACTCGCATTGGAGATGTGCCAACCGACGGCCGGCAGTTCGCTTGCTAGCACCAGCTGCAAGCTGATTGGCTGATGGTATAGCCTCTGCCCGGGCTACAACCAGTACAACAGTATTTCGCCAACACTGCATTCCTTCGCCAAAAAATCAAATATATTCGGCTGGGAAGTCTTTTCAGTCAAGAAAACTTGCAGATAGGGGTTTCCCAACACGGGCTACAAAACTGCTTCTCAATCAATCTCAACTTACAATACTTACAATCTCAACTTACAATACTTACAATCTCAACTTACAATCTCAGTTTAAAACTAATGTTGAAGGTGAACTATTTCCTAACATACATGACTTTGGAGCGATTGAAGCTTAGCAAGAAATCCAGACAAGGATTAAGACATTATAGACATGAGAACTCAGCCTTGGAAGTAGCCACTCATCCAATTATCACTGAAGCCTCAGTCACGGAAGCGGTGCTTCTCAGCGATGATATCCTTGCGTGCAGTGGTTACTATGGTTACGGCTCTCAGCTAGTCTGCAAGTTGCTGGCACTTGGACCAGTACAAGATAGCCAACAGCTGGTCTGTGCATGCCTCCATACTTGTATGCCTACCGTGTGAACACTGCCTCCGTTGCGTGCTTGTATCTCCCCTGTGAACACCTCGTGTTTTTGTCTCGTGTCTCGTGTCTGTGTTTGTGTCTCCCCTGCAACACCGCCCCCCGTCTCGTGTTCATGTCTCCCATGTGAACACCACCCCGTCTCGTGTTCACGTCTCCTTCGTGAACACCGTCTCGTGTTATTGTCTCCTCTGCAACACCGCCCCCGTCTCTCACTCATGTCTCCCTGCAGACCCGACCCTGACCGCCGACCGGTAGTTCCGTCCACCGCCGACCACCGCCGACCGGCCACTCGTCTCACATTTACGGCCCCTGGTGGTGGCAGCTAAAGCGGCCCATATCGGTCGGCAGTGCGGCAGCAGCGCTTTTACGGGCCGGCAGATCACGCGCCGGTAGCGGCGGCTTTGTCACTCGGGCGCCGCCACCGCCGCACCGCGCCGCTCGTGACGCCAGCGCGCCAGGGACGCCGCTGGCGCGCCAGATTGGCCCCGATCGTGGTCTGGGCCGAAGATGGCCGATCTTATAACGAACAGCAGCGTCGCAGCTCAAACCCGCCGGCCGCTGGTGGCTCTGAGATCAGAGTGTTACCGAGCTTCATGACAACTGGGGTACCGAGGGAGCCACCACACTGCGGCTCCACGAGTAACACTGGGCCGGGTGGGCGGCTCCACGAGTAACACTGGGCCGGGCGGGCGGCTCCACGAGTAACACTGGGCCGGGCGGGCGGCTCCACGAGTAACACTGGGCCGGGCGGGCGGCTCCACGAGTAACACTGGGCCGGGCGGGCGGCTCCACGAGTAACACTGGGCCGGGCGGGCGGCTCCACGAGTAACACTGGGCCGGGCGGGCGGCTCCACGAGTAACACTGGGCCGGGCGGGCGGCTCCACGAGTAACACTGGGCCGGGCGGGCGGCTCCACGAGTAACACTGGGCCGGGCGGGCGGCTCCACGAGTAACACTGGGCCGGGCGGGCGGCTCCACGAGTAACACTGGGCCGGGCGGGCGGCTCCACGAGTAACACTGGGCCGGGCGGGCGGCTCCACGAGTAACACTGGGCCGGGCGGGCGGCTCCACGAGTAACACTGGGCCGGGCGGACGGCTCCACGAGTAACACTGGGCCGGGCTGGCGGCTCCACGAGTAACACTGGGCCGGGCGGGCGGCTCCACGAGTAACACTGGGCCGGGCGGGCGGCTCCACGAGTAACACTGGGCCGGGCGGGCGGCTCCACGAGTAACACTGGGCCGGGCGGGCGGCTCCACGAGTAACACTGGGCCGGGCGGGCGGCTCCACGAGTAACACTGGGCCGGGCGGGCGGCTCCACGAGTAACACTGGGCCGGGCGGGCGGCTCCACGAGTAACACTGGGCCGGGCGGGCGGCTCCACGAGTAACACTGGGCCGGGCGGGCGGCTCCACGAGTAACACTGGGCCGGGTGGGCGGCTCCACGAGTAACACTGGGCCGGGCGGGCGGCTCCACGAGTAACACTGGGCCGGGCAGGCGGCTCCACGAGTAACACTGGGCCGGGGGGGGGGGGGCGGGCCTGATGCCTAGTCAGCGCCGCCGCTGTAGAACCGACCACCACCGGCCGCCGGACACCCATTATTATGCACGCGATGTCTCCACGCCTCTTCTCAGCTCTTCGCTCCGGGCAACTTCAGCCGCCCCTCCGGGAGGCTACCGCGTCTTAATTAGAGCCGGCGTTCGGTCATGTCTTGCAGAAGAATAAACAGCCAACAGGTGACGCCGCTACTATACTACGGCAATAGGCGAGGAAGAGAGATAGGAAGGGAGAGTGATAAAGGAGCAGGGAGGGGAGGGAGAGAAGGGGAATGCAAGAGGGGGAGAAAGAGGGATGGAGAGAGAGAGAGGCAGAGTGAGAGAAGGGGAGGGAGAGGAGAGAGAGAGAGAGAGAGAGAGAGAGAGAGAGAGAGAGAGGGGAGGAATGGAGGGAAGGTAATGACGTCTTTGCCAACTTCCGGGTCCTGACACATTAGTAGGCAGTCATTAGAACTTAACACCAGTCTCCACTTTGCAAAACGCAATAATTCATGCATTCTGTTTTTGGAACCTGGCTAATTATGTCCGCAAACTCAACCCAGAATGTTGTATTATTGCCCAATCTAACCAACTAAGAGCAATCAACGGAACATACGATGGCAATGTTATCAACAAAAAGTGCATCATTTTATTTTCAACTCAAAATTGTTGAGCTCAGTGCAAAATAAGAGTGATGGAAAGGTTACCACTGCAGAATGTTCATCAGATTGCTGGCATCAGTGTCCGCTGTGGTATCAGGGTCCGCTGTGGTATCAGTGCCCGCTGTGGTCAGATCAGATTGCTGGCATCAGTGTCCGCTGTGGTGTATCCAATAATAAAATATCCATATACCGCGAATATGAACGCGTCGGGCTGCATCCATGTGCTGTAAAGCCGACAGCGTCACAGGCTGCTGGTATGGGCGGGTGGAGAGAGTTGGGCAGCGTCACAGGCTGCTGGTATGGGCGGGTGGAGAGAGATGATCAGCGTCACAGGCTGCTGATATGGGCGGGTGGAGAGAGATGGTCAGCGTCACAGGCTGCTGGTATGGGCGGGTGGGCGGTGGCGGGTGGGTGGGTGGGCGGTGGCGGGTGGGCGGTGGTCTGCTTCACGGAGGAGCGGTTGTGTGCGTGGCCACTGTCCGGTGCTGTACGCTGTGTGCGTGGCCACTGTCCGGTGCTGTCCACTGTGTGCGTGGCCACTGTCCGGTGCTGTCCACTGTGTGCGTGGCCACTGTCCGGTGCTGCGCGCTGTGTGCGTGGCCACTGTCCGGTGCTGTACGGCGTGTGCGGCGGTCGGACGGCCCTGACGCAGTCTGCCCGCCGCCGCCGCCGCCGCCGCCGCCGCCTCCGCCGCCCGGTCCCGCCCCGGTGATTAGCATTGATCATTAATCACCGCCGCCGCTGCAGCGCTGGCCGCAATTGCACGGCCGTACGGCCAACGATGGCATCGAATCGGAGGGTAGCCGGAGCCGGCCGGGAGTCACAGACCAGCGGCGGGCCAGCAGTGGCGGACCAGCGGCGGACCAGCGGCGGACCAGCAGTGTCTGACCAGCAGTGTCTGACCAGCAGTGGTGGACTAGCGGCAGACCAGCGGCGGACCAGCGGCGGACCAGCGGCGGACCAGCGGTGGACCAGCAGTGGCGGACCAGTGGCGGACCATCGGTGGACCACCAGTGGCGGACCAGTGGCGGACCAGCGGCGGACCAGCGGTGGACCATCAGTGGACAGTGGTGGACCATCAGTGGACCACTGCGGACCATCAGTGGACCACTGCGGACCAACAGTGGACCACTGCGAACCATCCGTGGACCACTGCGGACCAACAGTGGACCACTGCGGACCATCAGTGGACCACTGCGGACCAGTGGCGGACCATCAGTGGACCACTGCGGACCATCAGTGGACCACTGCGGACCATCCGTGGACCACTGCGGACCAACAGTGGACCACTGCGGACCATCAGTGGACCACTGCGGACCATCAGTGGACCACTGCGGACCATCAGTGGACCACTGCGGACCATCAGTGGACCACTGCGGACCATCAGTGGACCACTGCGGACCATCAGTGGACCACTGCGGACCATCAGTGGACCACTGCGGACCATTAGTGGACCACTGCGGACCATCAGTGGACCACTGCGGACCATTAGTGGACCACTGCGGACCATCAGTGGACCACTGCGGACCATTAGTGGACCACTGCGGACCATCAGTGGACCACTGCGGACCATTAGTGGACCACTGCGGACCATCAGTGGACCACTGCGGACCATCAGTGGACCACTGCGGACCATTAGTGGACCACTGCGGACCATCAGTGGACCACTGCGGACCATCAGTGGACCAATGCGGACCATTAGTGGACCACTGCGGATCATTAGTGGACCACTGCGGACCATCAGTGGACCACAGTGGACAATCTGTGGACCACTGCGGACCAACAGTGGACCACTGCGGACCATCGGTGGACCACAGTGGACAATCCGTGGACCACTGCGGACCAACAGTGGACCACTGCGGACCATCAGTGGACCACTGCGGACCATCAGTGGACCACTGCGGACCATTAGTGAACAACTGCGGACCATCAGTGGACCACTGCGGACCATTAGTGGACCAGTGTCGGACCATCAGTGGACCACTGCGGACCATCAGTGGACCACTGCGGACCATCAGTGGACCACTGCGGACCATCAGTGGACCACTGCGGACCATTAGTGGACCATTAGTGGACCACTGCGGACCATCAGTGGACCATCAGTGGACCACTGCGGACCATCAGTGAACCACTGCGGACCATCAGTGGACCACTGCGGACCATCAGTGGACCACTGCGGACCATCAGTGGACCACTGCGGACCATCAGTGGACCATCAGTGGACCACTGCGGACCATCAGTGGACCATCAGTGGACCACTGCGGACCATCAGTGGACCATCAGTGGACCACTGCGGACCATCAGTGGACCACTGCGGACCATTAGTGGACCAGTGGCGGACCATTAGTGGACCAGCGACGGGAGACCGGCGGTCGAACATCACCGGGCCATTTACAGGCCATTACGGAACCGCTGTACCGGAGCAAACCAACAGACCATGCAGAGGTCGGAGAGCCTAAACAAATCGGCTCTGGTCATGCTCTGGTTGGATGGTTCTGCTTGGGTTAAATGATTCGGTAGCCACGAATTAACTAACATAGTTGAGACTACCTATTTCCGGCATCCCAGCGAAATACATAGTACAACATGTAGTAAAACAAACACCGACAAGGATTAAAAGCAAAACTCATGTACATATTCACACTCCATACCACGAAAAAGAAGCAAGCCGAGATCGGGTTGGGATTCATCAGTCAAGAATATGTCGACTTTTGTATTTGTGCTTCTTAGGCCCACCCGATACCCGCTGAGAAGCCAGAGAATACCCGCTGAGAAGCGAGTGACGTGGGAACATAGAGGCCGACATATTGTGGATTATAAAGTCATTTCAGATGCGACTTCAGACAGAAGCTTTCCCGGCAGATTTGTTGCTAGAAATTCGAAGTTTAAAGAAGTTTAAAAGTTTAATAGTAAAAACGTCATTAATGCAGCTTACGGGAAAGTGTTCATATATGGCTTTCAAAAAGAAACTAAACGTTGTAAAGTTGTAAAATTACACTATGCGTCATGATACCAATTGATAAAAAAACAGGCACGCATTTCTGGTGGACATGCTCGCGCCTCGCTGATGGTGGGTTTTATCACAATGGTACTAATGATGGAATTAGCGTGTGTCGCTGTCCGCGCCTGGGATGAGTATCATGTTGTAATGATGACAATCGCACGTGGAACAATACCGTTTTTGCTTCCAAGTGTCGTCGTAAGGCGCTCGACAGTCATCCATCGTAATCCAGCAATGTACGTGTTTTGTTGGTCAAATATAGCTTGTCATGAATTATGATGCACGTCTGCACCCCAAAAAAAACGCGGTATAGACAGAGAAGGATTGTCTTTTCTTTCCCAAAAGATGTCAGGTTTATGTCTATTTTCAAAAATGCCACTGCTCAGTTGGCTTCCTGTCAGAAGTCAGGTGCGGCAAACTTGTTCCTAACTCATAAATCTCGCCTGACCTTCGAACAAAACCGAAACATGACGCTCGGTGTACATACAACAGGTGGTGTTCATCCGCCACAGAGCTACGGGTGGTGTTCATCCGCCACAGAGCTACGGGTGGTGTTCATCCGCAACAGAGCTGGCAGATGGTGTTCATCCGCCACATAGCTGGCAAATGGTGTTCATACACCACTGAGCTGGCAAATGGTGTTCATACGCCACAGAGCTACAGGTGGTGTCCATCCGCCACAGAGCTGGCAAATGGTGTTCATACACCACTGAGCTGGCAAATGGTGTTCATACGCCACAGAGCTGGCATGTGGTGTTCATACGCCACAGAGCTGGCGACTATAAGGCCGATCGAAATACCACCGTCCATAAACTCCAAACACGGGCTGCATGAGACACTTGAGGCGTAAAGACGATGAGAAGTGAGCACTCAAACTGCATAGTTATATAGGAGGAAATGGGTGGTGAAAGGTTATGTGTGACAACATAGATGCTTGTCCAAAAAAGGCATTTGAACAGTGGTTTGGGCAACTATCCAGCATCAATAAAGCAGTTAGTTGACTTCAACACAAAGTTGCCGAGCTCAATGTCTTCGATCCGTAGCCCGTAGCCCGTGTGCAATCCGTAGTCTTCTGTCGAACGCAAAAAGGCTTCGGATTTGAATCAATCATTTGACACGCCCACACAGGGGTTTAACCAATGTAGCTGTCGCGCGAACATCATAAAGCCATCTGGACTAACGGCCCTGAGAGAGAAGACATTGCGAAATCCTGCGAGCATCCTGCGTCTCTATTACTAGCCATCCGTTGCGACAGATGCGAGGAACAAAAATAATCTCAAGGTATTGCCAATTTGACGAAGTGAAAATCTAGTGCTGACTTCTCTCCTATCTCTGCGCGGTTATACATTCTCAGCCTAATTAGCAGCGCGCTACAGTTCTGCTAGTCCAGCCTCATATCACCCGACGTCTAAGAACACGTCATCCGCCGTCTAAGAACGCGTCATCCGCCGTCTAAGAACACGTCATCCGCCGTCTAAGAACACGTCATCCGCCGTCTAAGAACGCGTCATCCGCCGTCTAAGAACGCGTCATCCGCCGTCTAAGAACACGTCATCCGCCGTCTAAGAACACGTCATCCGCCGTCTAAGAACGGGTCATCCGCCGTCTAAGAACACGTCATCCGCCGTCTAAGAACGGGTCATCCGCCGTCTAAGAACACGTCATCCGCCGTCTAAGAACACGTCATCCGCCGTCTAAGAACGGGTCATCCGCCGTCTAAGAACGCGTCATCCGCCGTCTAAGAACGCGTCATCCGCCGTCTAAGAACACGTCATCCGCCGTCTAAGAACACGTCATCCGCCGTCTAAGAACGGGTCATCCGCCGTCTAAGAACACGTCATCCGCCGTCTAAGAACGGGTCATCCGCCGTCTAAGAACACGTCATCCACCGTCTAAGAACGCATCACCTGCCGTCTAAGAACACGTCATCCGCCGTCTAAGAACGCGTCATCCGCCGTCTAAGAACGCGTCATCCGCCGTCTAAGAACACGTCATCCGCCGTCTAAGAACACGTCATACGCCGTCTAAGAACGCGTCATACACCGTCTAAGAACGCATCACCTGCCGTCTATGAACGCGTCATACACCGTCTAAGAATCCGCCATCTAAGAACATGTCATCCGCCGTCTAAGAACACGTCATCCGCCGTCTAAGAACGCGTCATACACCGTCTAAGAATCTGCCGTCTAAGAACATCTCACCTGCCGTCTAAGAACACGTCATCCGCCGTCTAAGAACGCATCATACGCCGTCTAAGAACGCGTCACCCGCCGTCTAAGAACACGTCATCCGCCGTCTAAGAACGCGTCATCCGCCGTCTAAGAACGCGTCATCCGCCGTCTAAGAACACGTCATCCGCCGTCTAAGAACACGTCATACGCCGTCTAAGAACGCGTCATCCGCCGTCTAAGAACACGTCATCCGCCGTCTAAGAACGCGTCATCCGCCGTCTAAGAACGCGTCATCCGCCGTCTAAAAACACGTCATCCGCCGTCTAAGAACACGTCATCCGCCGTCTAAGAACATGTCATCCGTCGTCTGAGAACGCGTCATCCACCGTCTAAGAACATGTCGTCCGTGACCATTCAACTCGGCTGACAAAGAATCGGCTCTCACACTACACACAAGACTCCCGCTCGAAGGCTCGAAAGCACCAGATTTGAAGGTCGGACCCGATCTTACATTGGCTGTCTGTTTCTGAGAGATGGATACTAACCAGTAAAATGCACTTATTGTGTCGGGAACCGAGCGGAGGGTTTTAAGCACTCTTTCCCATTGTCAAAGAACACTTAAAAGTTTTGTTTTGAGACTCGAAGCATAACCAAGGGCGTCGCTACCTTCTGAAAGTTGGGGGGACGTGCCCCCCCCCCCCCCCCCCCCCGCCTCCGACGGCCATGAGCATAACTCATACGTCCCATTACTCAAAGTTAGGGTTAATAATTTCAAAACTTTGATAGAACACCCATACGACACAGGCGTTTCTGTGTGGGAATGTGGATGCAGCCACATGGACCGAGCAGTTGCGATGAAATAAACTGTTAAAACCATGGCTACGGTCTTCTCAAGGTACCGTAGCTCATGCAGGGGCGTAGCCAGGATTTCGGCCAGGGGGGGGGGGGGGCAAACGGGATCAGAGGGGCCCTCGTAGCCAATTGGGGGCCCACACACTGGCGGATCTAGGGTTCGAGTTTGGGGGTAAAAATTTATATCCCATCAAACCCATCAAACCGCCTGAAATCAGCACAAAATGTACACATTTCCTGATAAGAAAATCTAAGCAACTTTATCTAAAGAAGTTTGTTTTAAATCAGCTATCAATGCATAAGCAAGCGAAATCCGCTGAGTTTTCAGAAATGTGTGAGACTTTTTGGGATTCCCCCTCCCCCTAAACAAACTTGGCAGATCCAGGGGAAAAGGGGCCATAGCAGCCGTCAAACCGCCTGAAATCAGCACAAAATGTACACATTTCCTGATAAGAAAATCTAAGCAACTTTATCTAAGGAAAGTTTGTTTTAAGTCAGCTATCAATGGATAAGCAAGCAAAATCTGATGAGTTTTCAGAAATGTGAGACTTTGGGATTCCCCCTAAAAAAAAATCCGTGCCCCCCCCCCCCCCCCACCACCACCACCCATCCCAAACGTCTTCTTCCAAACGTCCAGACCCCAATATATTTTGTCCTAACGTCACAATAACTTCACGCGCATCCACATGAGGGCTTGCGCTGTTATTGTAGCTCGTTGGCTATGCTACCAAATGCTGCCATATGTAGGGAAATAGGAGGTCGGACAGATCATTTTGTAACCAACGCTTAAAAGTCGATAACATTAACTCGGTAGGCCTGAGGCAGGCACGTAGCCAAGGGGGGAGGCTACCCCCCCCCCCCCCCCCCCCCCCCCCGCCCTGGAGGCCCGGCGGGCCCTTTTCGGGCGCAGTGCGCAGCGCACCGAAAAGGGCCGACGAGACCACGCTCATGGACTACGCGAAGCGTGGTCTTTAAGAGTTTAGAGTAGAGATGCAAAAATTTACCAAAAAACAGGAACCGGCCCCGCACCGCCACCGCTCATACATGAGTTGGGACCAACATCAAGGCCGGCCACATGTGGCAGCACCCGCCAGGCCCGGCACGCTGCAGCTAGGAATCTGCATGTATACTTCATTCTACACTTAAAATCTTTTAGCAGGAAAATTTATAGTTTGCAATGTGCATTTTGCACCATTTTAACACACACCACATTGAAACACCAATGGATAATGGATATATATGGACCATGGAGTAAAGAAATCCCACACAAGTCAGAACTTGAGATAAATAATCAACATCAGACTAACAAGAAAGTCGAACAGGTCAAGGTGAGTAGACTTCTTTCATCTTTGGTGGTTTGCAAAAATAAAAACAAAAAACAAGACGCATGATAGATATATAGATCATGCAAGTCCAAACGAGCAGCTTAAAAGTATGTAATAAGTATGCATTCATCACTCAACATCACACAATGCAATGTTTGGGTTGTAATTGTAATAGCTTCTACAAACAATGTTGAGGTACTACAACCTACTTACTTATTTGATCAATGTTGACATGGACTAGTAAATAATAAATATACTTCCCAGGATAATGGGGAAAAGGCAAGTTTTCCTGGACATTTAAGTATGACAAACGTACTAAAAACATTGGGAGTGACAATCATATCTTGAATGATAAAAGTAAAATAATCAATCTGTTTCAAATTACAGAGTATCCTCGGTTTTCTCACTATCCAAGCCAAGATATCTATAACTAACAACCAAGCCAGTCACACACAGAAACACTCTTATACGGCCTTGGCACATATTTATACAGCCTTGGGCAGTGGGCACAGATAAACAAAGCTTGAGCTACTTCACTGCCAAGGCCAAGGTCGTACAACTGCCTTGGTACAACTTCACACGTCCGTCAAGCTAGCAGCAGATTCATATTCACGAATCTGCTGCTGCCAGACAGACATTCGCCGGGCTCGAATATACTGCTACTGGCAGCAGATTCGGCGAATGTCTGTCAGCTGGCAGCATATTCGTGAACAACTTCCGCGGCCTTTTTGGCGCATCTTAGACGCGAGCAGCAGATTCAGATATTCGCCGGGCTCGAATATACTGCTACCAGCAGCAGATTCGGCGAATGTCTGTCAGCTGGCAGCATATTCGTGAACAACTTCCGCGGCATTTTTCGCGCATCATCTGAACGCCAGCAGCAGATTCGCAACGTGATGTGTTTGAGTTGAGTTGTTCGGTGAGAGATGGGTACCTTCTAGGTAAGTAGGTATTGATCGACGTATTACTGACTTGAAGCAGTCAGTGAGTAGCACATCTAACCTCCTCCTACTTGCCTAGAAGGTACCCATCTTTCACCGAACAACTCAACTCAAACACATCACGTTGCGAATCTGCTGCTGGCGCTCAGATGATGCGCGAAAAATGCCGCGGAAGTTGTTCACGAATATGCTGCCAGCTGACAGACATTCGCCGAATCTGCTGCTGGTAGCAGTATATTCGAGCCCGGCGAATATCTGAATCTGCTGCTCGCGTCTAAGATGCGCCAAAAAGGCCGCGGAAGTTGTTCACGAATATGCTGCCAGCTGACAGACATTCGCCGAATCTGCTGCCAGTAGCAGTATATTCGAGCCCGGCGAATGTCTGTCTGGCAGCAGCAGATTCGCGAATATGAATCTGCTGCTAGCTTGACGGACATCAACTTCACTGCTGTGCGTAATGGCGGCTGAAGTTTTTGACAATTGTGAAGCGTCGAGCTCAAAACGGCGCAGACAATTAATCCCGTCACCGAAATTACTAACTTTATCACCATATAAAACTTAAAATCACCAAAATGAAAATGTCAACATATTGCGGATTCGGCAGATGGACTTCTTAAAAAATATTTAAACATCAACTGACACCAAGGGTTAAGATTTGATACTACAGCTTATTTTCGAATACGAACATGAACAATTGTCTTCACACAATTATGAGGTGTGAAGTTGTGAATATCTGTCAAAGTGACACATTCGCGAATATCGATCTACTGCTTATTTGACACACGTGATTCTTTTACGGTCCAGTCCTGGCGAATTCGTCGCAAATGTGACTCATCAAAACACATTGTTTGGAAATTGGGTTTGAATGTGTTGTTGGGTAGTGTCACGCGTAATTATGCAAGGTCATATATACATTATGGAGCTATTGCGATAAGAAGTTGAAGTGGAACTAGACAGGTTTGCATTCTGGGATAGGTCTTGGCCACTTAAGATTTCTTTGCAAACAATTTTGGTTTGTGTTTTGCAGTCTTTCCACCTTTATAATTGTAATTACATAAAATACAATATTTGTTCACTACCAAAACTACAAATGATATGACTTGAATATGTCCTTTCTCATGTGGAACTAAATAGTAAATATGTATCAATAAATATTCTCAGTAATATGTATTTACAATAGTATTAACAATAATTATTCTCATACGTGGGTGGTTTTGTTCCATAGGTACTTATTTGTTATACAAAATAATTTGGGGTGACCTGGGGCAATGGGATGACTAAATATAATATTGTATGCCACCCCACCTAGTTACTAGTGATGACAGTGGAATATGATTTGGAGTAGTTGTTTCTGTTTGACTGCACTCGACTCTCGCACTGCTGCAGTGACTGAGCTGATGAATTGATCATGAATTGACCCTGTAGTTTGATTTATTAAGTTTCACTGGTGTGTCCACTCCTTGCTAGGTCGTACTAGTTATCACTTAATTTGTAAACTGTGACATTGTTATGTGTTATGCTGGTGTTTTACTGTTAACTGTTGTATATTTTTTTTCTCAATTTATCATGATCTTTAAGCATGTATGTTCTGACTTCTGCCAATATTTATTTCTATTTAATTAGTTTTTTAAATTGATAACTTGTGCTGAGCCCGGCATGAGACCGGCAAGCCTGAGTTCAGACACAGCTTCAGGCACGCCGGGCCTGAATTTGGGCCCAGCGCCGGCTCCATGGTCCTGAAATTTGCGTCTCTAGTTTAGAGCATTTCAGAGGTTCTTTAGGGGCACCAGGGCCCTTTCTGAAAGACAAGAGGGCCCTTGGACGTTCAGCAGAGCCCTGTACATGTCAGAAGGGCCCCTGGACAAGCCGAAAGGGCCCCTGAGCGGGTCATAGGGCCCCTGAACACGTCGAATGAGCACCAAGCCAGCACAGAGGGACCCCTGGGAAGGTCGAAGAGGCCCCTGAGCATGTCGGCAGGGCGACAAAGCAGCCAGTGCAGTCCCTTGCCAGGTCTTAAGGACCCCCTGAACAGGCTGGAGGGCCCCTGGACAGACCAGCACCAGAGGGCCTCTGGGAAGTTAAAAGGGCCCCTGTGCATGTCAGAGGGGCCCCTGACCAGACCAAAAGGGCCCCTGAACATGCCGAATGGGCTCCTAGTCAGCACGGAGGGGCCCCAGGGCAGGTCGAAGGGCCCTCTGAGCATGTTGACAAGGCGACAAAACAGAAAGCGCAGTCTTTTGCCAGGTTGAAGGGCCCCTTAGAAGGCTGGAGGGCTCCTGGGCAGACCAGAGGGCCCTTGGGAAGTTCAAAGGGCCCCTGTGCATGTCAAAGGGGCCCCTGACCAGACCGAAAGGGTCCCTGAGCAGGTCAGATGGCCCCTGATTACGTCGAATGGGCCTCTGGCCAGCACAGAAGGACCCCTGGGCAGGTCGGAGAGGCCCCTGAGGATGTCGGCAGGGTGAAAAAGCAGCCAGTGCAGTCCCTGGCCAGCTCGGAAGGGCCCCTGAGCAGGCTGGAGGGCCCCTGGACAGAATAGAGGGCCCCTGGACAGACCAGAGGGCCCCTGGACAGACCAGAGGGCCCCTGGACAGATCAGAGGGCCCCTGGAAAGTTGAACCTCACAAAATAAAGTGGCCGAAATCCGTTTTTTAAATCCGAAATCCGAGTTTTTCATATCCTTTTGTTTGGGGGGGGGGGGGGTTAACGCTCGGGAAGCGGCCCTTTCGAGGCGCCGCCCCCCCCCCCCCCCCACACACACACACACACACACACACCCTGCACGAAATCCTGGCTACGTGCCTGGCCTGAGGGGCCCTCGAAATGCCTGAGGGGCCCTCGAAATGCCTGAGGGGGCCCTCGAAATGTCTGAGGGGCCCTCGAAAGGAATTGGAGGCCCTGGGAAGGTCTTGAGGGGCCCTCGAAATAAATACCAGCTCTTAAATGCTGTTATTTATTCGTGTTAGATTTGTTCGTGGACGTTCTTTATGCGACATAAGGCGTTTTGCGGGCACCTGACACCATCCAAAACACTGGGGCCTTCGGCCCCAGGGGGCCCTCTCTCGGTCGCCAGAGGGGCCCGCCTGGCCTCCAGGGGGGGGGGGCATGGCCCCTTTGCCCCCCCCCCCTTGACTACGCCACTGAGCTCATGCGCATGTTGTTTCCCTGGACGGAAGACATCGCTCGGCTCGGTAACAATATTGACCCATTTTGACGTTCCGCTTACCAAAGCAGAGCTCACGACAGCAAAGACCGGCGGTTCCGACTACCTCCTGAGAGCGGGGACAGCGACAGCGACTCACCTTGCCGGGGCATCATCTCCACATAGTCCACGGCACCTCCTGAGAGCGGGGACAGCGACAGCGACTCACCTTGCCGGGGCATCATCTCCACATAGTCCACGGCACCTCCTGAGAGCGGGGACAGCGACAGCGACTCACCTTGCCGGGGCATCATCTCCACATAGTCCACGGCACCTCCTGAGAGCGGGGACAGCGACAGCGACTTACCTTGCCGGGGCATCTCCACATAGTCCGCGGCTCCTCCGGACGCCCAGCGACAGCGACTCACCTTGCCGGGGCATCTCCACATAGTTCACGGCTCCTCCGGACGCCCAGCGACAGAGGCCGCAGCTGTGGTTCATCAGCTGCGGAGCCGACTCGGCCAGGAAGGCGGGCAGCGGCGGCGGCGGCAGCGTCAGGATCATATCCGGCGGCGGACCCAGCGCCTCAAGCAGGACGCACTCGCCGCCCACGCACGAGTCGTTCGCCACATCGGGCCAGGCCAGTGGCGCGCCGGACGCCGCCGACACGTCATAGAAGGCACTCATGACGTCAGTGGTGCCGCCCGCCGGAGCCTGGAGACAGAGGGAGGCGGTTAGGTAGGGAGGTCAGAGGAAGACACTCATGACGTCAGTGGTGCCGCCTACCGGAGCCTGGAGACAGTGGGAGGCGGTCAGAACCAGGGTAATAGAACAACGGGTAGAACAGTAAGGAATGTAACGCCCAAATGAATTAGACAAGATATAATTTGTATCGTAATTGTTTTGTCTATTATAAATTAAAGGTATTGTTTGCCATCAATAACTTCCATTTCCATAGATTACATCTTTCTTTATTGAATTAAACGCCAGCAAATATACGAAGTAGTAGTTAAAGTAGTGTATTTGCAGTACATGTAGTAGTATTTGGAAGCGATCATATTAAATTATACTACGAAGTAGTAGTAGAAGTGTATATTTCAGTACTGTAGTAGTATTTGGAAGCGGTCAGCGGTCGTTCCGACATTTTTTAACCCCCAAGCCCATTTAACCCCTTTACGCCCGGAATATCGACAAATGATAAATAACAACGTTGTAGCTAAGGCTTGTAGCTATCTGTTCCAGAAGTCGGAATTAAAATATGTGCCATAGTTTACGAGCCAGCCTCGTCTGAAAATCATCGATTTAACATGGGAACCCTATTGTGTAGTAGGTTGTTAACGCCCAAACGCCCGAGTGCTGCCAACTGTTACTGGTGGGGGCTGGTCAGAACTGGGTCAGAGCGGGGAACATGAGTCGACATGGACACTGACGACTAGAGCCCTTCACGGGACATATTTTCAGCCCCCATTCCGTTCCAGCCCATTCAGCCAGATCCAAAGCCGTTCCACCCCCATTTCATAACTGATGAGCTACCGTTCCCACCCGCACCCATTACAAAGTTTAAAGGAAATAGTTAACCTTGGAATTTTGTACCAAACACGATTTGATTGTATTTCTTAATACAATTTATTTTTATATTGTCAAAAATAGCCTTATATCGCGCCGATTCAGGACATAAGGTCGTACATTTGTATTATTTATAAAAACTATATAAATACTCTCTGAGTCAGAGTCCTGACGTCACGCGAATGTAAAAAATGGTTCAGTCAATCAGATTCGAAAGTAGTCGCGTAAGGATAGACTCGCATTGGAGATGCGCCAACCGGCGGCCGGCGTTCGCTTGCTAGCACCAGCTGCAAGCTGATTGGCTGATGGTATAGCCTCTGCCAGGGCTTGAACCAGTACAACATTTTTTCACCAGCACTGCATTCCTTCGCCAAAAATCAAATATATTCGGCTGGAAAGTCTTTTCAGTCAAGAAAACTTGCAGATAGGAGTTTCCCAACACGGGCTACAAAACTGCTATCTCAGTTCAAAACTAATGTTGAAGGTGAACTATTTCCTTTAATCATATTTCACCTTTTGTGGTAGCCTCACGGCTACGCACCCTAATCCAGCAACAACAACAACCTGTTGTGGGGATAAAATATAAGAATGCATTTATGTCATGCTTTAAGACTCCCACACTCAATGTGAGTTGTTGAGATTTACTTGTGAGTTGTGGTCATATTTGAAAGAATTAAGTATGTCCCTGTTTCGCATGGAAGGTTCAATTCAACCAGGACTTTCACCACAAGAAAAAGACAACAAACAAATTAAGATGAAATCAACTGTAGATTTGGGTATGGTTTGATTGTTTCAGTCATACATAACACATTGTATCAAGACATAGCCGATTGGTCAAACAAATCGCTTGGGCACCTACCGCTTACCAACCTACATTGACAATGGACATGACATGGCTTTATAATAATAACGCTTGAGTAGGAAATTCGCAACTTAGGTAAGTGAGGTGGCACTTGAGAGTAACTATATAGAACGTAGGGGAAAGTCTATCCAAATCATTACCAATCTCAATAGGCTGCTTCCAGGGTACAGTTTTAGGAAGTTTGTTGTTTAACATCTTAAGTAATGACATTGCATCTTACATCCCGTCTTCTATTAGTGGCTTCCGCGTCACTCTCATTCGATATGCAGATGACACACAATTAGCTATTACGGGACCACGTGACCAAATACGAGACATGGAGAGTGCCATGGAGCACGTTCTAGGAATTTTGAGCAACTGGTTTTTGCAAAACGGGATGATGGTTAATGCAGCTAGAACAGAACTGATGGTATGTGGTGACAGGCGTCAGATTGCTCGGATAGCAATTATGCCGAAGGTGAGATTTATGGGTGAGGACCTGTTGTGCTCAGAAAGTGTTAGAATTTAGGTATGATTATGGACTCAACTCTGTCGTGGCAACCGCACGTGAAACATGTCATACACCGATGTTTTGGTATTCTTATCGGAATCCTCCATGCCAAACACGTTCTGCCAGCTTCTGTCCTGCCCCGTATAGTGGATTATCTGGTGATCTCTCACATTAGATATTGTACTCAAGTATATGGTAGTGCTAGCAAAAGTGTAATTCAGGAACTGCAAAAGGTGCTCAACTTTGCTGCACGAGTCATTTCTGGTCGCCGGAAATACGATCATGTTTCAGATGTCCTAAAGGAGTTAGGCTGGCTCACTGTTCCGAAACTTGTAGAATATTTTGATTTATGTATGATGCACAAGATTTTAACATTAAACCTGCCGGTCGGACTGCGCCAAAGCCTGTCATTTAACCATCAATCAGGCTTGCGACAAACGCGACAATCATCTCACCTATCGCTTGTTCGTCCCCGCAACAACCATGGAAAGCGCACCTTCATATACCGTGGATCCAAACTGTACAATCGCTATGCCATTGACAATCATCTACTTCGTCTTAGTGTGTGTACTTTTAAAAGGCATGTAAGAGAGATATTGACTGAAGCTTCTTGATCTATTGACGCAGCTTCTTGACAATTGTTTGCGACGCAAATGTGCTACACCAATGTATGACGAAGGTATTCAAATAGCCCTATTGTGTGGAAATACCTGATGACGTGAAATAAATAAATAAATAAATAAATATGTTATTTAATGAAACTCATAATGTTCCCTTACAGTTTACACTGGCTGCATGACATTCTAGCAGTCTTTCCCCTCCAAATTAAAATTAACAGAAGATGTGTGAAGTTCAGGAGCCATTATCAATATGAAAATATAAATGTTATTTCAACTTACATTTGAACACGATAACCTCTTCCAGCAGAAATACAGCCTTGAAGATGATTATCAACATATCACCCCCCCCCCCCCCCCCCCCATATGGCTTTCACTGCTACACAAGTCCTCAACCCTCACCAGTCACCAAGGCCATATATCACCCACTTTGGCCAAGGACTTTTAGTTTTAAGTTTGAACTTTGAAGTGTGAACACTGAACGCTTCAGCTTGCTGTGATATTCATTGTATAGCATATCATTCTATGGCTTTGGTATAGCAATTAGCATGGTGTACGCTGTGTACGGCTCGCACTAAAAGCTAGAGTTTTCGTAGCAGTTGGCCGCCAGGGACTGCTAGTGAGCCAGGGTGCTATGACGTCGCAAGTAAATGGTACCAGTTAATGCTAAATATGTGTGTATTTATTCATAAACAAATAAGCATGCAAATGTATTTATTTATGTATTTACAATTACATAAATATTTAGCGTTAGTTGCTAAATATTTGCTTGCGACGTCATAACACCCTGGCTCACTAGCGGTTTCTGGCGGCCAACAGCTGCGAAAACTCCAACTTTTATTGCGAGCCATATTTCACAGTTCACAGTGATAGGACGGTCCATACTCCATGCATTTTGGGGGCTTACTTGCATAGGCGTAGGAACAGGGGGGAGGGGGGCACACGCCCCCTCCCCCCCCCCCCCCCCCCCCCCTCCCACATTTTTATTTTAACATTACGCCTATGGGCGTTGCATGGAAAGAATGACTTAAGAATGCCTCCGCCTCCCCCCCCCCCCCCCCCCCCCCCCCAACTTGAACATAGTTCCTACGCGATATATATATATATATATATATATATATATATATATATATATATATATATATATATATATATATATATATATATATATATATATATATATATATATATATATATATATATATATATATATATATATATATATATATATATATATATATATATATATATAATATGCTTACATGTATGCAGGTTATCTATTAGTAAATGAGTATTGGGTAAACCTACTAGCTGCTGGATTTAGGCAGGGTAAGTGACTTCATCCCAACCAAGAATTGCGTGTGGATAGGATGTGGGCCCACTGACCGAGTGAGGCCCTCATGCGGCCGGAGTGAGCCCACGTTGAGATTGGGACACACTAGGGTGTAAAAAAACACCTTTTCGTCGGTGCAAGCTTGCTAATTGACACGACGTTCTTATCTAGGCCAATAACAAGTATGCCAAATTTAATTTAGATCCTTTGAGTTTTGGTCCCCCGGGCCTCCGTAAGTTGTTGACCCCTACCCAAAAGGTCACAAATCAAAGGCGTCGTACAGACCTCCGCGTGTGCTCATTTGAAAGCTCTTGTCGAGTAGAATAAACTCAAATTCAGTCGAAATGATCTAAATTCAAGTTTGCGTTCTGCCCAAAAGCAAGCCTTCAACATAGCTCTATCGGAGGCTTGATTTTGGGCTCTGATATGTCTCATATAACGAAAACTTGAATTTAGAGCATTGCAACTGAATTAAAGTTTACTCTACTGGACAAGAGCTTTCAAATGAGCACACGCAGAGGTCTGTACGACAACTTTCATTTTTGACCTTTTGGGTAGGGGTAAACAACTTACGGAGGCCAGGGGGGGACCAAAACTCAAAGGATCGAAATTAAATTTGGCATACTTGTTATTGGCCTAAAGAAGAACGCCGTGTCAATTGGCAAGCTTGCACTGAATATTTTTTGGGGGGAGACACCCCAATCCACACGCTATTTCAATTTGAAGGCAGCTGCCCTCAGTAAAACAATTCCACTCACCTTTTTCAGTTTTCAGTCCAATGTTAGAAGTTTTTATGTTATGCAAATGTGCAATACCTATGTTGTTTTTTGGTACATGGGTATTGGGTTGCAACCAGGTTTCAGAATCAGCTATTTTCCTGGTTATCTATGCGTACAACCAGGTTGTCAGGTCAAATAATTCAGGTAGGCATCCCTACCAGGATTGTGTGTGGATAGCATACATTGTGTGTGTGTGTGTGTGTGTGTGTGTGTGTGTGGGCCCACTGTGGCCGCATGAGGCCCTGATGCGGCCGTAGTGGCCCCACATGCTATCCACACGCAATTCCAGGGAGGGATACTGAATCTGGTTCCCAGCTCGCATTTCTGGAGCCGTGGCATTGGCATGTCTTTCTCTTATTGTATGCTATAAATGTGTTGTGTGATGTAATAGTTGCTGCACATCAGAATGTTTTAATTCAGGGTTTTTTTTTGGGGGGGGGCGGGGTTAGCGACAAAATAATATAGTCTCCCGTAAACCATTCCAAACCGTTAATTTCCCAAAAATGTGCCCCATTCCCATCCATTCCCGTCCCATTCCCATTCCCATACGGGATTCCGGCTCCATGAAGGGCTCTACTGACGGCACAGACGGCTACTGACACTACTGACTACTGACTGACGACGGCTACTGACGGCTAATGACGGCTACTGACACTACTGTCTACTGACTGACGAAGGCTACTGACGGCTACTGACGGCTACTGACGGCACAGACGGCTACTGACTGACGACGGCTACTGACTGACGACGGCTACTGACTGACGACGGCTACTGACGGCTACTGACGGCACAGACGGCTACTGACTGACGACGGCTACTGACTGGCGACGGCTACTGACTGACGACGGCTACTGACTGACGACGGCTACTGACGGCTACTGAAAGCTGGGTAGCAAAGAGACAGTTCCGGGAAATAGTACAAGCATGAAGTTCGTCTTATTGAAATAGGGGAAAATGAAATCCAATACAAATATTTTAAGATGTAAATCGAGCAAGCATGATTTTAAAGAGCAAAATCGGGGGAAAATATCGCAAGTTAAAGGGAAGAAGAGAAGTATGCGACTAATTGGACGAGAACTAATTCAACAAAGCGGAACGGAATGACAGGGCATTGTTCAGAGCATTGTGAATAATTAAAGGCGGGATAATCTAGCCTAATGGTTGTTGACTTGTATTACTTGGTAAAAATAAATAACCAATGAAATTAGTTAAGTAAGTGGCGTAACGTTTGCCTGAAAAAGCAGGCAACACTGCACATTAAATGTTCTTGATACCCGAGTCTAAATTTAAAGAGGATGTGTCGGGGTGCAATTTTGCGAAACTTTGTGGCTTAGCAAGACAAATGTAACTAGAATTACAAATAAAATTATCCAAAATTGCAGGGAACTCTCCGGATGAGTGTCCCAATTCTCTCCAATTTGAAACAATGCCAACACAATGGAGATGTATGCGACCAAGCGTGTGTTCAGTACGCTCAATTATGACCAAACATCCCACCAGAAACAATGTAGCCAGTGTTATAACACAATGCAGGAACGTGTAACCTGAGCCTCATTACAGTTACGGATGGCATAATTCCACGACAAATTGCTCATAATATGTAGGTAATTACAAGTTACAAAACTGATTACTTAATAGCATCCCAACCAGAGAGCCGCCAGGTGGCGAAGTTGCCTCCGCTGCGGTTGAAGGCCGATGTGTGGGTATGTGGTGCCTCCGCTGTGGTTGAAGACCGATGTGTGGGTATATGGTGCCTCCGCTGTGGTTGAAGACCGATGTGTGGGTATGTGGTGCCTCCGCTGTGGTTGAAGACCGATGTGTGGGTATATGGTGCCTCCGCTGTGGTTGAAGACCGATGTGTGGGTATGTGGTGCCTCCGCTGCGGTTGAAGGCCGATGTGTGGGTATGTGGTGCCTCCGCTGTGGTTGAAGACCGATGTGTGGGTATATGGTGCCTCCGCTGCGGTTGAAGACCGATGTGTGGGTATGTGGTTCCTCCGCTGTGGTTGGAGACCGATGTGTGGGTATATGGTGCCTCCGCTGTGATTGAAGACCGATGTGTGGGTATATGGTGCCTCCGCTGTGATTGAAGACCGATGTGTGGGTATGTGGTGCCTCCGCTGTGGTTGAAGACCGATGTGTGGGTATATGGTGCCTCCGCTGTGGTTGAAGACCGATGTGTGGGTATGTGGTGCCTCCGCTGTGGTTGAAGACCGATGTGTGGGTATATGGTGCCTCCGCTGTGGTTGAAGACCGATGTGTGGGTATATGGTGCCTCCGCTGTGGTTGAAGACCGATGTGTGTGTGTGTGTGGTGCCTCCGCTGTGGTTGAAGACCGATGTGTGGGTATTTGGTGCCATGTCGGTGTGGCAGACCGGTAGCATCAGCGGCAGACGCCATGTTTCTTCCGACAGGACAATGGAGTACAGATGACTGTTCACACGATCGAACAACCGGACGTGGCTCATTGCCCTCAGTTCCTATCGCTAATGACGACTCCTTTAATGACCAGCTCCGTTCAGAACTACTAACCACGTTACTTGAAGCGGAGGATTTTTTGTGTGGTAATTTGGCTGTTCAGCCGTCAATAAAGTCGTGTTCTCGGTCGGTGGGGCGGATATACCGACGTTTTATGAGAGGTGCGGACTGTGGCCCGATCGCAGCTGGCCGGCCCCAACTGACAAAGGTTCCGGCCCGACCGCTGTCCCCGGCTCTCTCAGCTCTTTGTGGTCGCCGCTGCAGCGAGGAAGCGGTCGTCGGCTTCCCCAGCCAGCCAGCCAGCCAGCCAGCCGGGCGGCAGGCGGCAGCGGGTCCGCGCCCGCATAATAATTGCTGGCCGATCTCGGCTCTGTGGTGGGCCGTCAGAGCCGTCACAGCAGCTCAACGTGTCGGCTTTTTGTCGCCGGCTGAGACTGATGTGACGATCAGCAGGGGCGTAGCTGGAGTTGTCATCTGAGCTGGTCAGCGAGGGGGCGGGAGGGGTGCAGCGGTGGCAGGGAGGGGTGCAGCGGTGGCAGGGAGCGGCGGCGGCGGCGGCGAGGCAGGGCACTGACCAATAAGAACTGACCTATCCGCTCCATTACAAGTGATATACATTCCACAGTGGGTAGGACGGACACACGCGGAGGATAAGTGGCGTTCTCGGATCACCAGGCCGCTCCGTGATGACGACGTCGTGATGACACTGTGATAATCACTAGTTATCCATACTATCGGAGATACCATCTGCACCGCAGCCACTGCGGTTCAGGCGGGGGCGGGGGCGGGGGCGGGGCGGAGCGGGGCGGGGCGGCGGCGGGGGCGGGGGCGGGCCCGCGTGTCGGCTGGCGGCGGTGATGGGTCGTGGGCCGTGCGGCTGATCATTACCTCAGTACCCGGTAAACAACACACAGGCCTCCCTCCACCAGCCGGCTCTGCTCACGACTCGCGACCCGCCCACACCACTCCGCTCACGACCGGACCGAGCCGACCGCCCGGCCTTGTGAACGGCCCGGCGTGGCGTGTCCGACAAGGCGCGGCCCAATGTCCGACTGAGAGCGGACCGCCGCGTCTTCTCATCACTGATCGCCAGTCGGGCCGTGTGGCGGCGGCCAGTGCCGTCGTAGGTGGACAGGGCCGGCCGCGGGCATGTGTCGCGAGCCTGTGTCGCACGGCGTGGGGCCGGTTGTTTCGCGTGACTGGCTGCTGAGCGGGCAGGAATGCCGAGCTGAGCTGCGGTCGGGACGAGACCGGATCGGCCGGAGACGGGTCCGGGCCCCGGACCCCCGGCCGGCGGTGTTCGCCGACACAGAGGTGTCGCAGATGTCAAACAGAGGCTTTCCATTGTCACCAGCGGGCAGCGGAATGGATGTAGCAATGTTATTTCCATCGTGCAAAACATAATCCAAGTCCCATCCCAGGATTGATTTACCGTGACAGATTCCAAAGCACTGAAGCATTTATTCCTCGAATCAGGAAGCGTTTAGGTTAACTCGCTACACCTAAAGCCTATCTGGAATGTTAGATAAGCCCCTGGCATGTTAATTGGGGAGGCCGTTCAGGTGGGCTGGCCATGAACAACAGCTAATGTAGGCTCGAAGCGTTTTGTTTTCTCCTCAATCGCAGCATCTCCATCGCAGGAATTAATTGCTTCTCCGGCCACCGCCCACAAATGGGGCAAGAGAGTGGACAGTCGGCCAGATTAGACATGCTGGAATGCCTCAAATGGACAGCTTCTTGGCAGGAGCGAGTGATGATTTTCACCATTACATATATTTCTGATCGCCAAATAAAGTCCACTTAATTGGGTCTTAGATTTTAAAGGACCCTAGATTTCCATCAGCTTGGCAAACAAAGAGACAAACTTTTGGGTCACACCAACAGCGTACAGGATATAATCGAATCGAATAGACATCCGCAGCTGACACACAGGTCGCGGCCATCGCGATTCACACCAACAGCAAACAATATAGAATAGAATAGACTGATCCCAGGTCTGACACACGGGTCGCGGCCATCGCGATTCACACCAACAGCAAACAATATAGAATAGAATAGACTGATCCCAGGTCTGACACACGGGTCGCGGCCATCGCGATTCACACCAACAGCAAACAATATAGAATAGAATAGATTGATCCCAGTTCTGACACACAGGTCGCGGCCATCGCGATTCACACCAACAGCAAACAATATAGAATAGAATAGATTGATCCCAGGTCTGACACACAGGTCGCGGCCATCGCGATTCCAAGTGAGTCACAACAGAGCCACCGCTGCGCTGTGTACAGCCAGTGTCCGACTATTCCAAACTGCCGTGTTTACCGGAGTACCGTCTCCGGTGTCGGGCGCCCGGCCTGGTGCGGGAGCGGCTCACACGGCGGCAGGCGGCAGGCGGCAGGCGGACCGGCACTCGGAGATAGCGATCGCGAGAGGTGACACCTTGGCAGCCCGCGTCCGCGTTAGCACATGATAAACATCGACGGAGGGTTCGGCTGAGGAGGAGGAGGAGGAGGTACTCAGAGGAGCTGATGAGGAGGTACTCAGAGGAGCTGAGGAGGTGGTACTCAGAGGAGCTGAGGAGGTACTCAGAGGAGCTGAGGAAGAGGTACTCAGAGGAGCTGAGGAGGAGGTACTCAGAGGAGCTGAGGAGGAGGTACTCAGAGGAGGAGATACACAGAGGAGCTGGGGAAGAGGTACTCAGAAGAGCTGAGGAGGAGGTACTCAGAGGAGGAGATACACAGAGGAGCTGAGGAAGTACCCAGAGGAGCTGAGGAGGTACTCAGAGGAGTTGGGAAGAGGTACTCAGAAGAGCTGAGGAGGAGGTACTCAGAGGAGCTGAGGAGGAGGTACTCAGAGGAGGAGGTACTCAGAGGAGCTGAGGAAGTACCCAGAGGAGCTGAGGAGGTACTCAGAGGAGCTGAGGAGGAGGTACTCAGAGGAGCTGAGGAGGAGGAATTCAGAGGAGGAGATACACAGAGGAGCTGAGGAAGTACCCAGAGGAGCTGAGGAGGTACTCAGAGGAGCTGGGGAAGAGGTACTCAGAAGAGCTGAGGAGGAGGTACTCAGAGGAGCTGAGGAGGAGGTACTCAGAAGAGCTGAGGAGGAGGTACTCAGAGGAGCTGAGGAGGAGGTACTCAGAGGAGCTGAGGAGGAGGTACTCAGAGGAGCTGAGGAGGAGGTACTCAGAGGGGGAGATACACAGAGGAGATGAGGAAGTACCCAGAGGAGCTGAGGAGGTACTCAGAGGAGCTGGGGAAGAGGTACTCAGAAGAGCTGAGGAGGAGGTACTCAGAGGAGCTGAGGAGGAGGTACTCAGAAGAGCTGAGGAGGAGGTACTCAGAGGAGCTGAGGAGGAGGTACTCAGAGGAGCTGAGGAGGAGGAATTCAGAGGAGGAAATACACAGAGGAGCCGAGGAGGAGGTACTCAGAGGAGGAGATACACAGAGGAGCTGAGGAAGTACCCAGAGGAGCTGAGGAGGTACTCAGAGGAGCTGGGGAAGAGGTACTCAGAAGAGCTGAGGAGGAGGTACTCAGAGGAGCTGAGGAGGAGGAATTCAGAGGAGCTGAGGAGGAGGTACTCAGAGGAGGAGATACACAAAGGAGCTGAGGGGTACCCAGAGGAGCTGAGGAGGTACTCAGAGGAGCTGGGGAAGAGGTATTCAGAGGAGGAGGTACTCAGAGGACCTGAGGAGGAGGTACTCAGAGGATCTGAGGAGGAGGTACTCAGAGGAGCTGAGGAGGAGGTACTCAGAAGAGGAGATACAAAGAGGAACTGAGGAGGTACCCAGAGGAGCTGAGGAGGTACTCAGAGGAGCTGGGGAAGAGGTACTCAGAAGAGCTGAGGAGGAGGTACTCAGAGGAGGAGGTACTCAGAGGACCTGAGGAGGAGGTACTCAGAGGAGCTGAGGAGGAGGTACTCAGAGGAGCTGAGGAAGAGGTACTCAGATGAGCTGAGGAGGAGGTACTCAGAGGAGCTGAGGAGGAGGTACTCGGAGGAGGAGATACACAGAGGAGCTGAGGAGGTACCCAGAGGAGCTGAGGAGGTACTCAGAGGAGCTGGGAAAGAGGTACTCAGAAGAGCTGAGGAGGAGGTACTCAGAGGAGGAGGTTCTCAGAGGACCTGAGGAGGAGGTACTCAGAGGAGCTGAGTAGGAGGTACTCAGAGGAGCTGAGGAGGAGGTACTCAGAGGAGCTGAGAAAGTGGTACTCAGAGGAGCTGAGGAGGAGGTACTCAGAGGAGCTGAGGAGGAGGTACTCAGAGGAGCTGAGGAGGAGGTACTCAGAGGAGCTGAGAAGGTGGTACTCAGAGGAGCCGAGGAGGTGGTACTCAGAGGAGCTGAGGAGGAGGTACTCAGAAGATCTGAGAAGGTGGTACTCAAAGGAGCTGAGGAAGAGATACTCAGAGAAGCTGAGGAGGAGGTACTCAGAGGAGCTGAGGAGGTACTCAGAGGAGCTGAGGAGGAGGTACTCGGAGGAGCTGAGGAGGAGGTACTCAGAGGAGCTGAGGAGGAGGTACTCAGAGAAGCTGAGGAGGTACCCAGAGGAGCTGAGGAGGTACTCAGAGGAGCTGGGGAAGAGGTACTTATAGGAGCTGATGGATACCTAGGGCGATCCTGACTCGTATCACTCCACCGTCCGTCCAGTCACAGGAAGAGGTACCCACTATCCAGGGCCAGCCGGACGCAGGCGGCCGGCTCTCAGTGACGGACAGCCACGTGTGCGCAGACGCTATCCGAGTTATCATCGGAGACGCAGGGGAGATGAACTATCGCATAACTTATGGTCCGCATTCGGCATCGGCATTTGTCCGCCCTGACGGCCGCCACGGGGAAATAAAGATAGACGGCATTGTTTGGCAGTTTCGAGGACAAAGACCCCTGTTTTTATTTGATACCTTCTCGCCTGGTAACTAATAGTTCAACTACGAATTATAAGCAAATTTGTGCATCGATCAGTGACAAGAGAGGCTATTAAATCGTGCCTTAATCACGTAAAAAGCAATATAGTATTTACCTCAATTAATTTCTACTTCAACAATCACGAACACGCTTCAGCCCTGATCTCTCAGACCAGCCCCGCCTCCAGCTCAGGCGGGCTGTGGCGGCGCGGGCTGTTCGCCGCCACCGTCGCCGGAGAGCACGCCACCGCCGCCGGAGAGCACGCCACCGGCGTTCAGATGTGCACCGGCCATCTAAATTCCGAGCGAGGTCCGGCGATGGTGATTTATTGACAGCCTGAGCAGCGGACGGCGGCAGCGGCGGGCGGTGGACGGCGGGGCGGCGGGCGGCGGGAGGCGGGAGGCGGGCGGGGCGGCGGGCGGCGGGCGGCGGGCGGCGGGCGGCGGGCGGCGGGCGGCGGGCGGCAGCGGCGGGAGGCGGGGGGCGGGCGGCGGGCGGCAGCGGCGGGCGGCGATGCTCCGCACACTGCCGGTAGGACGCGCAGCAGATCTCGTTTGCAGTGCTCCTTCAGTACGGCGCGGTCAGCCAGTTCGCGGAACGCTGGAGCCTCCGGACTGCAGCAGCCGAGGCCTGAGCGGAGTGGGAGCCTCTGACGGTTAACTGCGGCCCCAGGCCGTAATCAGGTGTAGCAGCGCCCCATGCCGGCGAAGAAATGCAGTGATGAATGATATGATTGCTGCACCGCCTGTAGTTAGCATTTAGGTGCAATTAGTACCTGATAGTTTTTGTCGGCAGGCAGTTTTTCGCGGTGCGTTTTGCTCGCGATAATGAATCGAATCAAAGGACATGACCATTATCCTATTCGTTTTTCTGTTTAGAAGATTGCTAGACTGTCATAGCACTGTGAATAACCACCATAACACTGTGAATAACCACCATAACACTGTGAATAACCACCATAACACTGTGAATAACCACCATAACACTGTGAATAACCACCATAACACTGTGAATAACCACCATAACACTGGGAATAACCACCATAACACTGTGAATAACCACCATAACACTGTGAATAACCACCATAACACTGTGAATAACCACCATAACACTGTGAATAACCACCATAACACTGAATAACCACCATAACACTGGGAATAACCACCATAACACTGTGAATAACCACCATAACACTGAATAACCACCATAACACTGTGCATAACCACCATAACACTGGGAATAACCACCATAACACTGTGAATAACCACCATAACACTGAATAACCACCATAACACTGGGAATAACCACCATAACACTGTGAATAACCACCATAACACTGAATATCCACCATAACACGGAATAACCACCATAACACTGTGAATAACCACCATAACACTGTGAATAACCACCATAACACTGTGAATAACCACCATAACACTGTGAATAACCACCATAACACTGTGAATAACCACCATAACACTGGGAATAACCACCATAACACTGGGAATAACCACCATAACACTGTGAATAACCACCATAACACTGGGAATAACCACCATAACACTGTGAATAACCACCATAACACTGGGAATAACCACCATAACACTGGGAATAACCACCATAACACTGTGAATAACCACCATAACACTGTGCATAACCATCATAACACTGGGAATAACCACTATAACACTGAATAACTACCATAACACTGTGAATAACCACCATAACACTGGGAATAACCACCATAACACTGGGAATAACCACCATAACACTGGGAATAACCACCATAACACTGTGAATAACCACCATAACACTGAATATCCACCATAACACGGAATAACCACCATGACACTGTGAATAACCACCATAACACTGTGAATAACCACCATAACACTGTGAATAACCACCATAACACTGGGAATAACCACCATAACACTGTGAATAACCACCATAACACTGTGAATAACCGCTATAACACTGTGGATAACCGCCATAACACTGTGGATAACCACCATGACACTGTGAATAACCACCATAACACTGGGAATAACCACCATAACACTGGGAATAACCACCATAACACTGTACATAACCACCATAACACTGTGAATAACCGCCATAACACTGTGAATAACCGCTATAACACTGTGAATAACCACCATTACACTGTGAATAACCACCATAACACTGTGAATAACCACCATAACACTGTGAATAACTACCATAACACTGTGAATAACCACCATAACACTGGGAATAACCACCACAACACTGGGAATAACCACCACAACACTGGGAATAACCACCATAACATTGTGAATAACCACCATAACACTGTGCATAACCGCCATAACACTGGGAATAACCACCATAACACTGTGAATAACCACCATAGCACTGTGAATAACCACCATAACACTGTGAATAACCACCATAACACTGTGAATAACCACTATAACACTGAATAACCACCATAACACTGTGAGTAGCCACCATAACACTGTGAATAACCACCACAACACTGTGAATAACCACCATAACACTGTGAATAACCACCATAACATTGTGAATAACCACCATAACACTGAATAACCACCATAACACTGGGAATAACCACTATAACACTGAATAACCACCATAACACTGTGAGTAGCCACCATAACACTGTAAATAACCACCATAACACTGTGAATAACCACCATAACACTGAATAACCACCATAACACTGGGAATAACCACTATAACACTGAATAACCACCATAACACTGTGAGTAGCCACCATAACACTGTGAATAACCACCATAACACTGGGAATAACCACCATAACACTGTGAATAACCACCATAACACTGGGAATAACCACCATAACACTGTGAATAACCACCATAACATTGTGAATAACCACCATAACACTGTGAATAACCACCATAACACTGGGAATAACCACCATAACACTGTGAATAACCACCATAACACTGTGAATAACCACTATGACACTGAATAACCACCATAACACTGTGAGTAGCCACCATAACACTGTGAATAACCACCACAACACTGTGAATAACCACCATAACACTGTGAATAACCACCATAACATTGTGAATAACCACCATAACACTGAATAACCACCATAACACTGGGAATAACCACTATAACACTGAATAACCACCATAACACTGTGAGTAGCCACCATAACACTGTGAATAACCACCATAACACTGTGAATAACCACCATAACACTGAATAACCACCATAACACTGGGAATAACCACTATAACACTGAATAATCACCATAACACTGTGAGTAGCCACCATAACACTGTGAATAACCACCATAACACTGTGAATAACCACCATAACACTGTGAATAACCACCATAACACTGGGAATAACCACCATAACACTGGGAATAACCACCATAACACTGTGGATAACCACCATAACACTGGGAATAACCACCATAACACTGTGAATAACCACCATAACACTGGGAGTCGGAAAGAGTGAGTTCAAAATGTTCACGGTCACAATGGGGTCGAGGTATGAACTTTGGGCGGACAAAAACACCCTCAAATGGCATAATGGTGGCTGATACGAAATTGATAGGTGCTTGGTGGAACCACATAGACCACAAAATGCCTCCAGATCCAGCAATCAGCACCGATAATAAGCATTCCACTGACAACGTCCGACGCATGACTGGAGAGCTCCTTCGCTTCCCCTCCCCTCCCCTCCCTCCCACCGGGCGAGGCTCGGGGGATTCCTTCGCGCGGGCATTTTACCTCGCTAAATTCAAAGGCAGACTTTTTGTCGCGTCTTTCCGCCATTACAGGGGCACAAAAACGGTCCCCAGTAATGTCTGGTTCGGCTCTCGACTCTGTAATGTCTGGTTCGGCTCTCGACTCTGTGGATCACATGTTCGGTAATTAGGGTGGTTTGGGAAAGCGGCGAGGCATAATTAGATTGTGGCTGTCCGCCGGACTACTGTTCTCATTGCCTCGCCGCCCAGACAGCTGCCGGCCGGCCGGCGCGCCCTGCAGACACGTCGACACATGCGAAATTGCACGTGTTAATCACCGGCAACTTTTGATTCGACTTAATTAAGGCGATGATTGCTATTTGGGGTTATTTATTGAATATAAAACGTGTGGCAGCAGCAAACGGTCGTTGCAAGCAGTCACTGTGCTGTTATTACACCACAAGTCCCACCCTTATTTCTGCAATTCACATACAGCTCGTCAAAACGCCGGCAGATTAATGTCCGCTCATCACGCATGCGCAAACAGGCGTCGGCGGCGCGGGCCCTGGGTGTTCCGTGAACCCGTGACCTGTACAACTCCATTGGCTGTGCGGCGGCTGGCGGCGGCCGCAGGCCGGCCTCCGCTCACAGGCGCGCAGTAAAAATTGGTGTTCGGTAATGCTGATCGAATGATTCGTCCGGCCGGGCCCGGAGGCGAGTCGTCGGCTCGTTAGCGTGGAGCTGAATGCCGACCGAAAGATAACACTGCAGCAGCCGCCTGATCAGCGGAGGCGTGCTGCGCCGCAGTGCAGGAGACTGCAATACAGAGAGGGGATATATCGCGACAGTTGGTGGTTAGTGAATGTGATAGTGAGCGTGATGGTTAGTGAGCGTGTAAAGCCAACATTAGTTTCATGAGATCAAGACAGCTGAAGAATGAAGGCACCCTTCACGATAACTTATTCACGCAGACTTAACTTAGAAGTAAGAACGAAACTGAAAAGCATGCGTCAGAATATATTTTAGTTGGTTCGCTCCTATGTATGTTGCTCCATTCTTAACTTAAACGTTCACACCACCTTATAGAAACGCGATTCGCAATACATTGTGCAATGCGAGACCTAATGGCACCCGAATATGGGTCAAGTGCTGGTTTCAAAAATGGCTGTGGTTCGTTATCACAAATCGTAACCCCCCAATTACAGCTCATATCACTAATAATAGCATTGCAGTCCATGTGAACCACAAGTCCATCATATCTAACAACTACCTCGAGTGCCGAGTGACAAGAATGACGAAACATTTAAAATAAATACACTGCACTTTGTAAAGTGATTTATTTGAAATATTGCTTTGGAGTTGAACTGCGCTACCTACAAATCATCGACTCCACATACATATTTATATAAAAAGAAAGCCACTTATTTAAGTAATGGTTCTATCCGTAGCAGTGCAATATACTGCCTACGTACTGGCCTGGCCTATGGGCCGAGCCCACAGCACTCCACCGCCATCCCACCCAGTCTGCCGAGGTGTCTCGGTTTCTGCGGCTGACCACATATGATGCGGCTTCTTCACGCCTTTACAACCCTGCACGGGTCGTCTGGCAGCCACAAAACGGCCCGGGTCACAGCGCGGGTCAGCTCTACCCTACGATCGCCCTGTGGACCAACTTATCACGCGCTCAGGCCTGCCGGTCGGCCGGGGCTGGGTAGCGTGGGGCCGCGGGGGGGGCATGACGGGTCGGGCGGGTTGGGCTAGGCAGGGAGACGCGGCCAGCCACGCGACGACGACAGGCGACAGGGCTGTTCCCATTCACCTGGTGGCTGTTCCTGTGAGTTCCGGCGGTGTCCTGTGAGTCCCGGTGGTGCCCTGTGAGTCCCGGCGGTCCCCTCTGAGTCCCGGCGTTCCCCTGTGAGTCCCGGCGGTCCCCTGCGAGTCCAGGCGGTCCCCTGTGATCCGGCCGCCGGGCAATCTCCGCTGCACCGACCGCGAACCCTCACACTCCGCTTGGCGCCCTCAAAGGCCTGGTCACCGATCCCGTCAGTGACAAACTGCTTCACACGCCCGGAAACTGTCGAAAACACCTTGAAAAGGAGCCGCCGCCGCCAGGCCGCGCCGGGGTGGGACGAGCCGGCCCGGAGCGGTCCAGAACGCAGCGGGCGGGGCCTTGCAGCTGGAGAGCGCGGATTTGTCGGTATCGCATCTGAGATCACATGGGAACGACGCGATCCTGCCAGGCGAGACGGATGCCTCGTTAGGTCAGCACCGTTCGCCGCGCTGCGTCGCCGCTCACGAACGCGGAAAGATAACCAGTAAATTCATTTTGACAGTCCCGGATAAACTAATTAATGAGGCAGCTAGAAAGCGTGGATATCTGTATTAGGAAACGCTCATATTCATGAGGCGAGAGAGTGGCACGGTTTCGGTCCTGTGAGCTCGCGGAATCTCAGCAGACCGCTGTGTGAAGTGGCAGTGGTGACGGCTCCGACCAGTGACCAGTGACCAGTGACCACTGACCGTGCGGGAAGCCTGCGTCGACCACAGTCAGCTGCTGCTGTGGCAGTACCTACCTACATCATGTAAATACGCGGTAAATTAGGGCAGGTAGGGGACAGTTGTGCGTCCGACGCGTGGCTCATCTGCATAATGTCCGGTCATTTGGTGGCTGTGGGAGCGCGATGGATGTGTCCCGGCCGAGCGACACAGGGACACGGCCACAGGAGACGGCGAGGGACGGCGGGAGACGGCGGGAGACGACAGGAGACGACGGGAGATGGCGGAAGACGACGGGAGACGGCAGGAGATGGTGGGAGACGACGGGAGACGACGGGAGACGGCGGGAGACGGCGGAAGACGGCGGAAGACTGCGGAAGATGGTGGGAGACGGCGGAAGACTGCGGGAGACAGCGGGAGACTGCGGGAGACTGCGGGAGACTGAGAGAGACTGCGGGAGACTGCGAGAGACTGCGGGAGACTGTGAGACTGCGGGAGAAGACTGCGGGAGACTGTGAGAGACTGCGGGAGACTGCGAGAGACTGCGGGAGACTGCGGGAGACTGCGGGAGACTGCAGGAGACTGCGGGAGACTGCGAGAGACTGCGGGAGACTGCGGGAGACTGCGAGAGACTGTGGGAGACTGCGGGAGACTGCGAGAGACTGCGAGAGACTGCGGGAGACTGCGGGAGACTGCGGGGGACTGCGAGAGACTGCGAGAGACTGCGGGAGACTGTGGGAGACGGTGGGAGACTGTGGGAGACTTCGGGAGATGGCGGGAGACTGCGGGAGACTGCGAGAGACTGCGGGAGACTGCGGGAGACTGAGGGAGACGGTGGGAGACTGCGGGAGACTGCGGGAGACTGCGGGAGACGGTGGGAGACTGTGGGAGACTGCGGGAGACTGCGGGAGACTGTGGGAGACGGTGGGAGACTGCGGGAGACGGTGGGAGACGGTGGGAGACTGCGGGAGACGGTGGGAGACTGTGGGAGACTGTGGGAGACGGAGGGTAGCTATTACTGTGACACGGGACAGAACTCAGCCGGCGAAGGGACGCACTACTCTGACACTCTGCATCTGATGCAAAGCGCGGTCACCGAAACTATCTAGAGCCATAGCATCGCTGTCTTTTAACATATATGTGAGAGACACAGGAGAAACGAATCACTTTCAAATAGTATCACATCGGAATGCAAGACATTTTTCACTTTGATAGTGTTTTGAAGTTTCACACAACAACCGATCGAATACCTACACTTAACAGTGAAAATATCGTCTGAAAAGAGGACAAAAAATGTGATTTTATCTAGCATTAAAATATTCGTTTCAATAGATTTTACGTGACTCGAATTGCGGCAGCCAATACCAATCAGCTTTTCTTTGGTTTCCTTTTGCCAACAGCTCTGAAAGCGTCATTCTTCCAGCTCTCCCATTTTGTCTATGACCATCCCGTCGTGTGACGGCAGCCCGTCTGAAGGCTACCCTGGCGCTGTTCAGAGCGCCGCGTCACCTCCGGCAGAGCTGCGGGAGGGGCGGAGAGCAGAGCAGCGGAGCAGCGCACCCCGGCAGAGCTGCGGGAGGGGCGGAGAGCAGAGCAGCGGAGCAGCGCACCCCGGCAGAGCTGCGGGAGGGGCGGAGAGCAGAGCAGCTGAGCAGCGCACCCCGGCAGAGCTGCGGGAGGGGCGGAGAGCAGAGCAGCGGAGCAGCATACCCCGGCAGAGCTGCGGGAGGGGCGGAGAGCAGAGCAGCGGAGCAGCGCACCCCGGCAGAGCTGCGGGAGGGGCGGAGAGCAGAGCAGCGGAGCAGCGCACCCCGGCAGAGCTGCGGGAGGGGCGGAGAGCAGAGCAGCGGAGCAGCGCACCCCGGCAGAGCTGCGGGAGGGGCGGAGAGCAGAGCAGCGGAGCAGCGCACCCCGGCAGAGCTGCGGGAGGGGCGGAGAGCAGAGCAGCGGAGCAGCGCACCCCGGCAGAGCTGCGGGAGGGGCGGAGAGCAGAGCAGCGGAGCAGCGGAGCAGCACACCCCGGCAGAGCTGCGGGAGGGGCGGAGAGCAGAGCAGCGGAGCAGCGCACCCCGGCAGAGCTGCGGGAGGGGCGGAGAGCAGAGCAGCGGAGCAGCGCACCCCGGCATAGCTGCGGGAGGGGCGGAGAGCAGAGCAGCGGAGCAGCGCACCCCGGCAGAGCTGCGGGAGGGGCGGAGAGCAGAGCAGCGGAGCAGCGCACCCCAGCAGAGCTGCGGGAGGGGCGGAGAGCAGAGCAGCGGAGCAGCGCACCCCGGCAGCTCTCTCGACACGACATCCCGCGCTGATGAATTATTCCCTCATGGCGTGATTCATTACTAGAGAGCCTCCGGCGGCCACCGCAGCGTCCAATCACAAGGCCACGGAGCACAGACGCCGCCAGCGCACGCTGCGCCGCGACGGCCGCCGCCGCGCCGCTCACGTCTTCATTGCCGCCGCGTCGCCGCTGCGCCGGAAGTGTCAAGGACCGCAGCGAGCGCCGGTCCGGAGGCGGTCAGGGTGGCGCTGAAACCGGGGCGCGGCTGCTGAGGAGGAGGTCGCAGCGATTGCTCGGGTACCACTGCGTAATGCCGAATGCTTTGTACCGGCGATTGTTTTGGCCGAGCTGCCGGAAGACGGCGGTGTTCTATTGGCCGTAATGGTCGGGGAGCGGCGACACCAGCAGCCGCAAAGGAGCGCAGACTGTGACAATCTCCCCATTAACTGCGCGTTAATGAGGCGGCCTTTGACGTTTGCTGGGAAGTATGTCCAATTAAGGACAGAAGGTATCGACGCAGCCACCCTCGGCAGTGGGCAGGAGGGGAGGGGAGGCCAGCGCCAGACCAGGAAGTAGCATCACTGGCTGACTCACCTCCCCCAACGGATCCCCCCCCCCCCCACACACACACACACACTGTGATCAAACAGCAGCGGCTCTGTCGCTGGGAGAGAACGCGAGCATAGAGGTGGGCGGTCGATACACGAGGCGATTCGGAGAAAACTGCACGCTCTAACGATAACCAGCTCTGCTCAGACCGTGATAACCAGCTCTGCTCAGACCGTGATAACCAGCTCTGCTCAGACCGTGATAACCAGCTCTGCTCAGATCGTGATAACCAGCTCTGCTCAGACCGTGATAACCAGCTCTGCTCAGACCGTGATAACCAGCTCTGCTCAGACCGTGCCGAACCCGAGCGAAATGATCGCCGGACCGTGTCGTTACGTCACGATTGGAACACTCCGACTCCGCTGTAGATGAGGTGACTCTGACTCTGAGACATACGAAGCTTGCTTTGGTTCTATTCATGCTCCATCAAGTCTGAATTGCCCGTCTGGACGGGGGAGCCGGAGCGTGAACTGAGCGTCGTCGGATCCGACCGCAGGCGGCTGTGAAGTTACAGACTGCAGCGCCCCTCAGTCTACGGCAAAGTCCCCGGCCTGCGGGACGATCGATGGCTTGGTTGCCATGGCAACACGCCTCAGGCCACTTCTGTGTGAGGTAGCGAAATGTCGAATCAAGCCTCACTTACAACTCCAGTGGGGGCGAAAACCCAATCGACTCGGTAAGTGGTAGGGTCTTGAAAGCCAGATCGATACAAAATATTATTTGTCAATATAATTGTTGTTTCTTCATTTCCACAAAATCCAACGCAATTGTAGATTCCGACGTCTAGTCATTGCGCGCATTAACCCGCGAGTTACTGGGGTATATTTCATAACGCGACTTACTGGGGGGGGGCTATTTTTAGCCCCCCCCCCTCTGATCTCCGGAACTACTAGACTGAATGTAAAAATTAAAACGGCAATCGATAGCCCTGGGAAATTTATCGAGGGAAACATAATATTGTTGACCTCGGGGTCACCGATGACGTCACAGGTCAGGTCAAGTACAAAATGTTTGACCGTGTCAAAAGGTTTCGATGGATGGAATTGTCGCTCAAAATTGCGATATTAAACGCATAAGCTGTCGATAAATCGGCATGATTCGTGTGTCTGACACTTCTAAGTACCTTTCTAAGCTGTGTATGACCTTGGGTCAGGTCAAGGTCATCCGAGGTCACGAGGTCAAACTGCAGATTACGGTCATTAGGCGTTGTAACACATGTTTATGAGTTTGTTTTTCGTCTAGAACGCGAAAAATGACCTTATAACTTTGTTTGTTCCATATAAATAGAAGTAAAAAGCAAAAATGGAAATGTGTTTTTATGCATAGTAATGCTGTGAAAAGTGGCCGATTTTGGTCATTTAAAGGTCATAACTCGGTCATTTTTAAAGATATCGACTTTAAATTTGGTACAAATATTCACCGCATACGTCTCGATCACATATATTCCGATTTTTGGATAACTCTGATTTTTTCTTGAAAATTTTGTTAAAAAAAAAAATTGGATTTCTCAAAATTTTGAATTTCACAAAAATCTCACAAATCCGAGATAGCAGGTTGATAGCCCGGTCTATTGTCAGTAATTTGATTCAAAACAATTTAGTTTATCTCAAATATCGTACCTTTGACAGCGTTTTCCGCAAACCATTATTTTGCAACAAAAACCGAAGAACATGACGTCACTCTGACGTCATTCCCGATTGACCTATCATAGCCTCATATTTTTCATTTTGCCAACATGTGTGAAATTGATGTGAGATAAGGTACTGCAAGTTTGGTGACGATACCGGTGTTTGTTTAAGAGTTATAGCAAAATAACGAGAGGGGGGGCAAAAAATAGCCCCCCCCCCCCCCCAGTAACTCGCGGGTTAAGATACACCATTTTAAAACTGAAAGTGAAAAACATCGTTTTAACAAAAGAGAATGTGAATATAGCCGGACCCCCAAAACAAACTTTCAGAGCTTCAAAAAATGTAGTGCCTATTAACCTATCCGGCGCTTGAAAACGTTTGACATCTGAGATGACCACCCAGCTGTCCACTGGACCAGCGAGAGTGTCTCCTCTGTCTGAGCTGTCCCGGAGCTTTCTGAGCCGGCCCCTCAGGCCACTCGGACTGGCCGAGACCGCGCGTCTCCGTCAGCACAGCCCATTATCCTTACATCCTGCCGGCTCTCCCCTCATTTCCCGCGGGCACATCAAGCCGACGTTTGCAAGCTGTAACAGGCGCACTCGTCTGAGGGGAGGAAATGGTCCCGGGCGACCGTCCCGAGCCCGTCCGTCCGCCTCTGGCACCAGACGCGTGTTCGTCGCCATATTAGCAGCAGGGGCCGACGGATCAGAAATTGAATTAGAGCGCGATCGTTTTCAATTTGGGCACGCTGCACGTGCGCTGAAAGGGGGATTTGGCGCTGCCCCGGTCGGTCTGGCTACAGCTTGACAGGACAATGGACAGGCACGCGACGCAGACCCCTCGCGGCAGTGTTCGCTTCCTGCGGCTGTTATTGCTGAGAGATGCCTGGCTGACGCAGGCAGCGGCGGCCTCCAGACGCACACAGCACACAGGCAGCGGCGGCCTCCAGACGCACACAGCACACAGGCAGCGGCGGGCTCCAGACGCACACAGCTGCTGCGGCGGCGGCCGGCCGCGGCTGATGTCGGGAGTCGTCAGCGTGGCAGTTATTGTTTTCACTTCCTCCGGCCGGCGACCGCGGATTCCCACCGTTCACACCTGATTCCCGGCCTGTTTGGCTGTACCGGCCCCACACAGAGCCGCCCACGCCGCCGCGGCGGACCGGCGGACCGGCGGCGGCGGTGGTGTTGGCGGCGGTGGCGGCGGCGGCGGCGGTGGCGGGGGTAGAGTCAAGGGCCCGCCGCCCCGACCTGCCACCAGCCGTCAGCCCCGGCCGTGAGCCCCGCAATCCGACGGCCGCTGCCGAGCACATCCGGGATTAGAGCCACTCAAAAGGTGACGCGGCGCCCTCTCCTCTCAGCTACTGTTCCGCGAACCGTCCGCCGTCAGCCGTCCGCCGTCCGCCGTCCGCCGTCCGCCGTCCGCCGTCCGCCGTCCGCCGTCCGCCGTCAGCCGTCAGCCGTCAGCCGTCAGCCGTCAGCCGTCAGCCGTCAGCCGTCCGCCGTCCGCCGTCCGCCGTCAGCCGTCAGCCGTCCGCCGTGCCGTCAGCCGTCAGCCGTCAGCCGTCAGCCGTCAGCCGTCAGCCGTCAGCCGTCAGCCGTCAGCCGTCGGCAGGACCACAGCCGAGTGATCAGGGGCGTAGTTTCTCAAAATCAGTTGAGGGGGCTGAACTCAGGTTCAGCCTTATAGAATACCCAAAAAAAGTGTATTCTCATTTGATTTCCCCCTGATCATGAAAAGCGGTCTCATTTGATTTCCCCCTGATCATGAAAAGCGGTCTCATTTGATTTCCCCCTGATCATGAATAGCGGTCTCATTTGATTTCCCCCTGATCATGAAAAGCGGTATCATTTGATTTCCCCCTGATCATGAAAAGCGGTCTCATTTGATTTCCCATGATCATGAATCTCGTTCGATATACCTACACTACAGTGTCTCATTTCTAATTTCGATTTGTCTTGGTATTTCTATATATTTTCCCTTGTAGCTTGTTATTGTTCCTGTATGTCAAATATCTGTTTTGATGTTGATGGGGCTGACTGACAAGTGAGGGGGCTGAGCTACAAGTTGAGGGGGCTGACTGACAAGTGAGGGGGCTGACTGACAAGTGAGGGGGCTGAGCTACAAGTTGAGGGGGCTGACTGACAAGTGAGGGGGCTAAGCTACAAGTTGAGGGGGCTGACTGACAAGTGAGGGGGCTGAGCTACAAGTTGAGGGGGCTGACTGACAAGTGAGGGGGCTGAGCTACAAGTTGAGGGGGCTGACTGACAAGTGAGGGGGCTGACTGACAAGTGAGGGGGCTGAGCCACAAGTGAGGGGGCTGACTGACAAGTGAGGGGGCTGAGCCACAAGTTGAGGGGGCTGAGCCACAAGTGAGGGGGCTGACTGACAAGTGAGGGGGCTGAGCCACAAGTTGAGGGGGCTGAGCCACAAGTGAGGGGGCTGACTGACAAGTGAGGGGGCTGACTGACAAGTGAGGGGGCTGAGCTACAAGTTGAGGGGGCTGACTGACAAGTGAGGGGCTGAGCCACAAGTTGAGGGGGCTGACTGACAAGTTGAGGGGGCTGACTGACAAGTGAGGGGGCTGACTGACAAGTGAGGGGGCTGAGCTACAAGTTGAGGGGGCTGACTGACAAGTTGAGGGGGCTGACTGACAAGTGAGGGGGCTGACTGACAAGTGAGGGGGCTGAGCTACAAGTTGAGGGGGCTGACTGACAAGTGAGGGGGCTGAGCTACAAGTGAGGGGGCTGACTGACAAGTTGAGGGGGCTGACTGACAAGTGAGGGGGCTGACTGACAAGTGAGGGGGCTGAGCCACAAGTTGAGGGGGCTGACTGACAAGTTGAGGGGGCTGACTGACAAGTGAGGGGGCTGACTGACAAGTGAGGGGGCTGAGCTACAAGTTGAGGGGGCTGACTGACAAGTTGAGGGGGCTGACTGACAAGTGAGGGGGCTGACTGACAAGTTGAGGGGGCTGACTGACAAGTGAGGGGGCTGAGCCACAAGTTGAGGGGGCTGACTGACAAGTGAGGGGGCTGAGCTACAAGTTGAGGGGGCTGACTGACAAGTGAGGGGGCTGAGCTACAAGTTGAGGGGGCTGACTGACAAGTGAGGGGGCTGAGCTACAAGTTGAGGGGGCTGACTGACAAGTGAGGGGGCTGAGCTACAAGTTGAGGGGGCTGACTGACAAGTGAGGGGGCTGAGCTACAAGTTGAGGGGGCTGACTGACAAGTGAGGGGGCTGAGCTACAAGTTGAGGGGGCTGACTGACAAGTGAGGGGGCTGAGCTACAAGTTGAGGGGGCTGACTGACAAGTGAGGGGGCTGAGCTACAAGTTGAGGGGGCTGACTGACAAGTGAGGGGGCTGAGCTACAAGTTGAGGGGGCTGACTGACAAGTGAGGGGGCTGAGCTACAAGTTGAGGGGGCTGACTGACAAGTGAGGGGGCTGAGCTACAAGTTGAGGGGGCTGACTGACAAGTGAGGGGGCTGAGCTACAAGTTGAGGGGGCTGACTGACAAGTGAGGGGGCTGAGCTACAAGTTGAGGGGGCTGACTGACAAGTGAGGGGGCTGAGCTACAAGTTGAGGGGGCTGACTGACAAGTGAGGGGGCTGAGCTACAAGTTGAGGGGGCTGACTGACAAGTGAGGGGGCTGAGCTACAAGTTGAGGGGGCTGACTGACAAGTGAGGGGGCTGAGCTACAAGTTGAGGGGGCTGACTGACAAGTGAGGGGGCTGAGCTACAAGTTGAGGGGGCTGACTGACAAGTGAGGGGGCTGAGCTACAAGTTGAGGGGGCTGACTGACAAGTGAGGGGGCTGACTGACAAGTGAGGGGGCTGAGCTACAAGTTGAGGGGGCTGACTGACAAGTGAGGGGGCTGAGCTACAAGTTGAGGGGGCTGACTGACAAGTGAGGGGGCTGAGCTACAAGTTGAGGGGGCTGACTGACAAGTGAGGGGGCTGAGCTACAAGTTGAGGGGGCTGACTGACAAGTGAGGGGGCTGACTGACAAGTGAGGGGGCTGAGCTACAAGTGAGGGGGCTGACTGACAAGTGAGGGGGCTGAGCTACAAGTTGAGGGGGCTGACTGACAAGTGAGGGGGCTGAGCTACAAGTTGAGGGGGCTGACTGACAAGTGAGGGGGCTGAGCTACAAGTTGAGGGGGCTGACTGACAAGTGAGGGGGCTGAGCTACAAGTTGAGGGGGCTGACTGACAAGTGAGGGGGCTGAGCTACAAGTTGAGGGGGCTGACTGACAAGTGAGGGGGCTGAGCTACAAGTTGAGGGGGCTGACTGACAAGTGAGGGGGCTGAGCTACAAGTTGAGGGGGCTGACTGACAAGTGAGGGGGCTGAGCTACAAGTTGAGGGGGCTGACTGACAAGTGAGGGGGCTGAGCTACAAGTTGAGGGGGCTGACTGACAAGTGAGGGGGCTGAGCTACAAGTTGAGGGGGCTGACTGACAAGTGAGGGGGCTGAGCTACAAGTTGAGGGGGCTGACTGACAAGTGAGGGGGCTGAGCTACAAGTTGAGGGGGCTGACTGACAAGTGAGGGGGCTGAGCTACAAGTTGAGGGGGCTGACTGACAAGTGAGGGGGCTGAGCTACAAGTTGAGGGGGCTGACTGACAAGTGAGGGGGCTGAGCTACAAGTTGAGGGGGCTGACTGACAAGTGAGGGGGCTGAGCTACAAGTTGAGGGGGCTGACTGACAAGTGAGGGGGCTGAGCTACAAGTTGAGGGGGCTGACTGACAAGTGAGGGGGCTGAGCTACAAGTTGAGGGGGCTGACTGACAAGTGAGGGGGCTGAGCTACAAGTTGAGGGGGCTGAAGCCCCCTCAACTGAATTGCTACACCCCTGCCAGTGATGCCTCTGACTGACAGAGCCGGCACCGGACGGACAGCTGTCTGCTGTCCATTAGACATGAGGCTGACGGCTACCTGTCCATTAGACAGGAGGCAGACGGCTTTCTGTCCATTAGACAGGAGGCAGACGGCTGCCTGTCCATTAGACATGAGGCAGACGGCTTCCTGTACATTAGACAGGAGGTAGACGGCTTCATGTCCATTAGACATGAGGCAGACGGCTTCCTGTCCGCCGGACGCAGAGACCACACAGCCGGATCGGACGCTAACCAGTCCGCTCGCTCTCAGGCGGCTTCGGATGTCAATGAACCGAAATCAGACCGCTATCCGCCGAATAGGGTTTATCAGCATGTTAATCGGCTGCTTTTCAGGCGGCTTCGAACTGCTGTGAGAACGCGTCCTCGGATATGGGGCTGATTGCCGCCGGTCGATCTATGTGGCACATACCTGGACGTGAGAAGAGATGATAGGGTTTCCGTGTTGGGAAATTTCGTCATATTCAGTTGAATTTACTAATTAGTTAGTTTCAACGTAATTCCACCAGTTATACGGGGAACGATAGTTGTTATCGGTCTCTGCGGTGTTCTCTGTCGATAGTTGTTGTTCTCGATAGTTGTTCTCTGTGGATGCCGGCCACACGGTCACAGACTACCGGTAGCGGGCCATATAGAAGTCCCGCTACACATTCTCCACTGTCTAGGACCCGCCATAAACCGAGACTGGCTGGTCGGCACGCAGCGTCTGGTCCTCTGTCGGCACGCAGCGTCTGGTCCTCTGTCGGCAGCGCGTCTGGTCCTCTGTCGACACGCAGCGTCTGGTCCTCTGTCGGCACGCAGCGTCTGGTCCTCTGTCGGCAGCGCGTCTGGTCCTCTGTCGGCACGCAGCGTCTGGTCCTCTGTCGGCACGCAGCGCGTCTGGTCCTCTGTCGGCACGCAGCGTCTGGTCCTCTGTCGGCACGCAGCGTCTGGTCCTCTGTCGGCACGCAGCGCGTCTGGTCCTCTGTCGGCACGCAGCGTCTGGTCCTCTGTCGGCACGCAGCGTCTGGTCCTCTGTCGGCACGCAGCGCGTCTGGTCCTCTGTCGGCACGCAGCGTCTGGTCCTCTGTCGGCACGCAGCGTCTGGTCCTCTGTCGGCACGCAGCGCGTCTGGTCCTCTGTCGGCACGCAGCGCGTCTGGTCCTCTGTCGGCACGCAGCGTCTGGTCCTCTGTCGGCACGCATCGTCTGGTCCTCTGTCGGCACGCAGCGCGTCTGGTCCTCTGTCGGCACGCAGCGTCTGGTCCTCTGTCGGCACGCAGCGTCTGGTCCTCTGTCGGCACGCAGCGTCTGGTCCTCTGTCGGCACGCAGCGTCTGGTCCTCTGTCGGCACGCAGCGCGTCTGGTCCTCTGTCGGCACGCAGCGTCTGGTCCTCTGTCGGCACGCAGCGTCTGGTCCTCTGTCGGCACGCAGCGTCTGGTCCTCTGTCGGCAGCGCGTCTGGTCCTCTGTCGGAAGCGCGTCTGGTCCTCTGTCGGCACGCAGCGTCTGGTCCTCTGTCGGCACGCAGCGTCTGGTCCTCTGTCGGCACGCAGCGTCTGGTCCTCTGTCGGCAGCGCGTCTGGTCCTCTGTCGGCACGCAGCGTCTGGTCCTCTGTCGGCAGCGCGTCTGGTCCTCTGTCGGCAGCGCGTCTGGTCCTCTGTCGGCACGCAGCGTCTGGTCCTCTGTCGGCACGCAGCGTCTGGTCCTCTGTCGGCAGCGCGTCTGGTCCTCTGTCGGCACGCAGCGTCTGGTCCTCTGTCGGCACGCAGCGTCTGGTCCTCTGTCGGCACGCAGCGTCTGGTCCTCTGTCGGCACGCAGCGCGTCTGGTCCTCTGTCGGCACGCAGCGCGTCTGGTCCTCTGTCGGCAGCGCGTCTGGTCCTCTGTCGGCACGCAGCGTCTGGTCCTCTGTCGGCACGCAGCGCGTCTGGTCCTCTGTCGGCAGCGCGTCTGGTCCTCTGTCGGCACGCAGCGTCTGGTCCTCTGTCGGCACGCAGCGTCTGGTCCTCTGTCGGCACGCAGCGTCTGGTCCTCTGTCGGCACGCAGCGTCTGGTCCTCTGTCGGCACGCAGCGTCTGGTCCTCTGTGGGCACGCAGCGTCTGGTCCTCTGTCGGCACGCAGCGCGTCTGGTCCTCTGTCGGCACGCAGCGTCTGGTCCTCTGTCGGCACGCAGCGTCTGGTCCTCTGTCGGCACGCAGCGTCTGGTCCTCTGTCGGCACGCAGCGTCTGGTCCTCTGTCGGCACGCAGCGTCTGGTCCTCTGTCGGCACGCAGCGTCTGGTCCTCTGTCGGCACGCAGCGTCTGGTCCTCTGTCGGCAGCGCGTCTGGTCCTCTGTCGGAAGCGCGTCTGGTCCTCTGTCGGCACGCAGCGTCTGGTCCTCTGTCGGCAGCGTGTCTGGTCCTCTGTCGGCAGCGCGTCTGGTCCTCTGTCGGCACGCAGCGCGTCTGGTCCTCTGTCGGCACGCAGCGTCTGGTCCTCTGTCGGCAGCGCGTCTGGTCCTCTGTCGGCACGCAGCGCGTCTGGTCCTCTGTCGGCACGCAGCGTCTGGTCCTCTGTCGGCAGCGAGTCTGGTCCTCTGTCGGCAGCGCGTCTGGTCCTCTGTCGGCACGCAGCGCGTCTGGTCCTCTGTCGGCACGCAGCGTCTGGTCCTCTGTCGGCAGCGCGTCTGGTCCTCTGTCGGCAGCGCGTCTGGTCCTCTGTCGGCAGCGCGTCTGGTCCTCTGTCGGCAGCGCGTCTGGTCCTCTGTCGGCACGCAGCGTCTGGTCCTCTGTCGGCAGCGCGTCTGGTCCTCTGTCGGCAGCGCGTCTGGTCCTCTGTCGGCAGCGCGTCTGGTCCTCTGTCGGCACGCAGCGTCTGGTCCTCTGTCGGCAGCGCGTCTGGTCCTCTGTCGGCACGCAGCGTCTGGTCCTCTGTCGGCACGCAGCGCGTCTGGTCCTCTGTCGGCACGCAGCGTCTGGTCCTCTGTCGGCAGGGCGTCTGGTCCTCTGTCGGCAGCGCGTCTGATCCTCTGTCGGCACGCAGCGTCTGGTCCTCTGTCGGCACGCAGCGTCTGGTCCTCTGTCGGCAGCGCGTCTGGTACTCTGTCGGCACGCAGCGCGTCTGGTCCTCTGTCGGCACGCAGCGTCTGGTCCTCTGTCGGCAGCGCGTCTGGTCCTCTGTCGGCAGCGCGTCTGGTCCTCTGTCGGCACGCAGCGTCTGGTCCTCTGTCGGCACGCAGCGCGTCTGGTCCTCTGTCGGCACGCAGCGTCTGGTCCTCTGTCGGCAGCGCGTCTGGTCCTCTGTCGGCACGCAGCGCGTCTGGTCCTCTGTCGGCACGCAGCGTCTGGTCCTCTGTCGGCACGCAGCGTCTGGTCCTCTGTCGGCACGCAGCGTCTGGTCCTCTGTCGGCACGCAGCGCGTCTGGTCCTCTGTCGGCACGCAGCGTCTGGTCCTCTGTCGGCACGCAGCGTCTGGTCCTCTGTCGGCACGCAGCGCGTCTGGTCCTCTGTCGGCAGCGCGTCTGGTACTCTGTCGGCACGCAGCGTCTGGTCCTCTGTCGGCACGCAGCGCGTCTGGTCCTCTGTCGGCAGCGCGTCTGGTACTCTGTCGGCACGCAACGTCTGGTCCTCTGTCGGCACGCAGCGTCTGGTCCTCTGTCGGCACGCAGCGTCTGGTCCTCTGTCGGCACGCAGCGCGTCTGGTCCTCTGTCGGCAGCGCGTCTGGTACTCTGTCGGCACGCAGCGCGTCTGGTCCTCTGTCGGCACGCAGCGTCTGGTCCTCTGTCGGCACGCAGCGCGTCTGGTCCTCTGTCGGCACGCAGCGTCTGGTCCTCTGTCGGCACGCAGCGCGTCTGGTCCTCTGTCGGCAGCGCGTCTGGTCCTCTGTCGGCAGCGCGTCTGGTCCTCTGTCGGCACGCAGCGCGTCTGGTCCTCTGTCGGCACGCAGCGTCTGGTCCTCTGTCGGCACGCAGCGCGTCTGGTCCTCTGTCGGCAGCGCGTCTGGTCCTCTGTCGGCAGCGCGTCTGGTCCTCTGTCGGCACGCAGCGTCTGGTCCTCTGTCGGCAGTGCGTCTGGTCCTCTGTCGGCAGCGCGTCTGGTCCTCTGTCGGCAGCGCGTCTGGTCCTCTGTCGGCACGCAGCGTCTGGTCCTCTGTCGGCAGCGCGTCTGGTCCTCTGTCGGCACGCAGCGTCTGGTCCTCTGTCGGCACGCAGCGCGTCTGGTCCTCTGTCGGCAGCGCGTCTGGTACTCTGTCGGCACGCAGCGCGTCTGGTCCTCTGTCGGCAGCGCGTCTGGTCCTCTGTCGGCACGCAGCGTCTGGTCCTCTGTCGGCAGCGCGTCTGGTCCTCTGTCGGCACGCAGCGTCTGGTCCTCTGTCGGCACGCAGCGCGTCTGGTCCTCTGTCGGCACGCAGCGTCTGGTCCTCTGTCGGCACGCAGCGCGTCTGGTCCTCTGTCGGCAGCGCGTCTGGTCCTCTGTCGGCACGCAGCGCGTCTGGTCCTCTGTCGGCACGCAGCGCGTCTGGTCCTCTGTCGGCACGCAGCGTCTGGTCCTCTGTCGGCACGCAGCGTCTGGTCCTCTGTCGGCACGCAGCGTCTGGTCCTCTGTCGGCACGCAGCGTCTGGTCCTCTGTCGGCACGCAGCGTCTGGTCCTCTGTCGGCACGCAGCGCGTCTGGTCCTCTGTCGGCAGCGCGTCTGGTCCTCTGTCGGCACGCAGCGTCTGGTCCTCTGTCGGCACGCAGCGTCTGGTCCTCTGTCGGCAGCGCGTCTGGTCCTCTGTCGGCAGCGCGTCTGGTCCTCTGTCGGCACGCAGCGTCTGGTCCTCTGTCGGCAGCGCGTCTGGTCCTCTGTCGGCACGCAGCGTCTGGTCCTCTGTCGGCACGCAGCGCGTCTGGTCCTCTGTCGGCACGCAGCGTCTGGTCCTCAGTCGGCACGCAGCGTCTGGTCCTCTGTCGGCACGCAGCGCGTCTGGTCCTCTGTCGGCACGCAGCGCGTCTGGTCCTCTGTCGGCACGCAGCGTCTGGTCCTCTGTCGGCACGCAGCGTCTGGTCCTCTGTCGGCAGCGCGTCTGGTCCTCTGTCGGCAGCGCGTCTGGTCCTCTGTCGGCACGCAGCGTCTGGTCCTCTGTCGGCACGCAGCGTCTGGTACTCTGTCGGCACGCAGCGCGTCTGGTACTCTGTCGGCACGCAGCGTCTGGTCCTCTGTCGGCACGCAGCGTCTGGTCCTCTGTCGGCAGCGCGTCTGGTCCTCTGTCGGCACGCAGCGTCTGGTCCTCTGTCGGCACGCAGCGCGTCTGGTCCTCTGTCGGCAGCGCGTCTGGTCCTTTGTCGGCACGCAGCGTCTGGTCCTCTGTCGGCACGCAGCGCGTCTGGTCCTCTGTCGGCACGCAGCGTCTGGTCCTCTGTCGGCAGCGCGTCTGGTCCTCTGTCGGCAGCGCGTCTGGTCCTCTATCGGCACGCAGCGTCTGGTCCTCTGTCGGCAGCGCGTCTGGTCCTCTGTCGGCAGCGCGTCTGGTCCTCTGTCGGCACGCAGCGTCTGGTCCTCTGTCGGCACGCAGCGCGTCTGGTCCTCTGTCGGCACGCAGCGCGTCTGGTCCTCTGTCGGCACGCAGCGTCTGGTCCTCTGTCGGCACGCAGCGTCTGGTCCTCTGTCGGCACGCAGCGTCTGGTCCTCTGTCGGCACGCAGCGTCTGGTCCTCTGTCGGCACGCAGCGCGTCTGGTCCTCTGTCGGCAGCGCGTCTGGTCCTCTGTCGGCACGCAGCGTCTGGTCCTCTGTCGGCACGCAGCGCGTCTGGTCCTCTGTCGGCACGCAGCGTCTGGTCCTCTGTCGGCAGCGCGTCTGGTCCTCTGTCGGCAGCGCGTCTGGTCCTCTGTCGGCACGCAGCGTCTGGTCCTCTGTCGGCACGCAGCGTCTGGTCCTCTGTCGGCACGCAGCGCGTCTGGTCCTCTGTCGGCAGCGCGTCTGGTCCTCTGTCGGCAGCGCGTCTGGTCCTCTGTCGGCAGCGCGTCTGGTCCTCTGTCGGCAGCGCGTCTGGTCCTCTGTCGGCAGCGCGTCTGGTCCTCTGTCGGCAGCGCGTCTGGTCCTCTGTCGGCACGCAGCGTCTGGTCCTCTGTCGGCAGCGCGTCTGGTCCTCTATCGGCACGCAGCGTCTGGTCCTCTGTCGGCAGCGCGTCTGGTCCTCTGTCGGCAGCGCGTCTGGTCCTCTGTCGGCACGCAGCGTCTGGTCCTCTGTCGGCACGCAGCGCGTCTGGTCCTCTGTCGGCACGCAGCGCGTCTGGTCCTCTGTCGGCACGCAGCGTCTGGTCCTCTGTCGGCACGCAGCGTCTGGTCCTCTGTCGGCACGCAGCGTCTGGTACTCTGTCGGCACGCAGCGCGTCTGGTACTCTGTCGGCACGCAGCGTCTGGTCCTCTGTCGGCACGCAGCGTCTGGTCCTCTGTCGGCAGCGCGTCTGGTCCTCTGTCGGCACGCAGCGTCTGGTCCTCTGTCGGCACGCAGCGCGTCTGGTCCTCTGTCGGCAGCGCGTCTGGTCCTTTGTCGGCACGCAGCGTCTGGTCCTCTGTCGGCACGCAGCGCGTCTGGTCCTCTGTCGGCACGCAGCGTCTGGTCCTCTGTCGGCAGCGCGTCTGGTCCTCTGTCGGCAGCGCGTCTGGTCCTCTATCGGCACGCAGCGTCTGGTCCTCTGTCGGCAGCGCGTCTGGTCCTCTGTCGGCAGCGCGTCTGGTCCTCTGTCGGCACGCAGCGTCTGGTCCTCTGTCGGCACGCAGCGCGTCTGGTCCTCTGTCGGCACGCAGCGCGTCTGGTCCTCTGTCGGCACGCAGCGTCTGGTCCTCTGTCGGCACGCAGCGTCTGGTCCTCTGTCGGCACGCAGCGTCTGGTCCTCTGTCGGCACGCAGCGTCTGGTCCTCTGTCGGCACGCAGCGCGTCTGGTCCTCTGTCGGCAGCGCGTCTGGTCCTCTGTCGGCACGCAGCGTCTGGTCCTCTGTCGGCACGCAGCGCGTCTGGTCCTCTGTCGGCACGCAGCGTCTGGTCCTCTGTCGGCAGCGCGTCTGGTCCTCTGTCGGCAGCGCGTCTGGTCCTCTGTCGGCACGCAGCGTCTGGTCCTCTGTCGGCACGCAGCGTCTGGTCCTCTGTCGGCACGCAGCGCGTCTGGTCCTCTGTCGGCAGCGCGTCTGGTCCTCTGTCGGCAGCGCGTCTGGTCCTCTGTCGGCAGCGCGTCTGGTCCTCTGTCGGCAGCGCGTCTGGTCCTCTGTCGGCAGCGCGTCTGGTCCTCTGTCGGCAGCGCGTCTGGTCCTCTGTCGGCACGCAGCGTCTGGTCCTCTGTCGGCAGCGCGTCTGGTCCTCTGTCGGCAGCGCGTCTGGTCCTCTGTCGGCAGCGCGTCTGGTCCTCTGTCGGCACCGCAGTTCCGGCGGTCCCCGGCCCGACGTCCAGCCGCGCCGCCAGACCGGGATATTAATAGACGGGGCCGCCAGACCGGGATATGTCGGCTGCATTGTACCGGTGTGTCGGCGGGGCGCGCCCTGTGAGGTACGGCCGGTACCTTCTCTGCGAGGTACGGCCGGTACCTTCTCTGTGTGGTACAAAAGGTACCTTCTCTGTGTGGTACGGCTGGTACCTTCTCTGTGTGGTACGGCCGGTACCTTCTCTGTGTGGTACGGCCGGTACCTTCTCTGTGAGGTACGGCTGGTACCTTATCTGTGAGGTACGGCCGGTACCTTCTCTGTGTGGTACGGCCGGTACCTTCTCTGTGTGGTACGGCACCTTCTCTGTGAGGTACGGCTGGTACCTTATCTGTGAGGTACGGCCGGTACCTTCTCTGTGTGGTACGGCCGGTACCTTCTCTGTGTGGTACGGCCGGTACCTTCTCTGTGTGGTACGGCCGGTACCTTCTCTGTGTGGTACGGCCGGTACCTTCTCTGTGTGGTACGGCCGGTACCTTCTCTGTGTGGTACGGCTGGTACCTTCTCTGTGTGGTACGGCTGGTACCTTCTCTGTGTGGTACGGCCGGTACCTTCTCTGTGTGGTACGGCCGGTACCTTCTCTGTGTGGTACGGCCGGTACCTTCTCTGTGTGGTACGGCTGGTACCTTCTCTGTGTGGTACGGCTGGTACCTTCTCTGTGTGGTACGGCCGGTACCTTCTCTGTGTGGTACGGCCGGTACCTTCTCTGTGTGGTACAAAAGGTACCACCTCTGTGTGGTACAAAAGGTACCTCCTCTGTGTGGTACAAAAAGTACCTCCTCTATGTGGTACAAAAGGTACCTTCTCTGTGTGGTACAAAAGGTACCTCCTCTGTGTGGTACAAAAGGTACCTCCTCTGTGTGGTACAAAAGGTACCTTCTCAGTGTGGTACAAAAGGTGCCTCCTCTGTGTGGTACAAAAGGTACTCTGTGAGGTACGCAGTCGGATCAGTGCGGTGCATTTCTTGGAGGAGATTCATCACCTGAGATTCGTCCCGCGTGGTCTGGGGACGGTCCCGGAACGATCTGGATCCCGGGACGAACCGCGGGGTGCAAACCGCCCCGCACCTCACCCGGTCAACAAAAAACGCACCGACCCGCCGATCAGCGAGCCATCTGATCAGATAGTGCCATAGAGGTCGGTGCCACACTTCAGCCTTCGACAGAGGCTGGCGTCGCACTTCAGCCTTCGACAGAGGCTGGCGTCGCACTTCAGCCTTCGAACAATCACCAGAGGACATTGGCTCCGACCGACAGAGAACCAGCGGGCAGAGCTGAGGTTCGATCACAAGATGGGGCTGAGGTCACAAAATAGGGCTGAGGTCACAAGATAGGGCTGATGTCACAAGATGGGGCTGAGGTTCGGTCACAAGATAGGGCTGAGGTTCGGTCACAAAATAGGGCTGAGGTTCGGTCACAAGATAGGGCTGAGGTCACAAGATAGGGCTGATGTCACAAGATAGGGCTGAGGTTCGGTCACAGGATAGGGCTGAGGTTCGGTCACAAGATAGGGCTGAGGTTCGGTCACAAGATAGGGCTGAGGTTCGGTCACAAGATAGGGATGAGGTCACAGATAGGGCTGAAGTCACAAGATAGGGCTGAGGTCGGTCGCAATATAGGGCTGAGGTTCGGTCACAAGATATGATTTGAAGAGCTTGCCTGAGTTATAAGAGCCGACACAACTCTTTAAGCTTCGTCCATGCCTGTATAGCTATGATACCTGGAGCAGACACTTCAGGTTCCGATGAGACACTGGTTCCGATGGGTTCTCTGAGTACTGACCCCGGAGGATGTATCGGTCCGACTGACCACGGTGGGCGGCCGGGGTCGCACCGTGTCCTGGGGGTCGGTTTTCTTCTCTCAGCTGGACTCCACAGTGGGGGGGGGGGACTAGGACGGTGAGGGACTGAATAACAAACCCCATCCGCTGCAGGTACCCGCTCAGAGAGAGGGCAGGAGCGAGAACTGAGCGGCGCACACAACGGCCCTTTGTCATACACACACACACACACACACACACACACACACACACACACACACACACACACACACACACACACACACACACACACACACACACACACACACACACACACACACACACACGCACGCACGCACGCACGCACGCACGCACGCACGCACGCACGCACGCACGCACGCACGCACGCACGCACGCACGCACGCACGCACGCACGCACGCACACACACACACACACACACACACACACACACACACACACACACACACACACACACACACACACACACACACACACACACACACACACACACACACACACACACACACCGCGCTGCCAGCTCCACGAGCTGCGATAATATCCGACCATCGGCCCGGGACCGGTGCGCTGGCGGGCGGCGCCGCATTTAACAAGCGGCTCGGCAGTAACTGGCGACGTGTTCTCGCCTTGTGGCGGCCCGTCTCGGCCCGTCCCGGCGGCACAGCGAAGACGGCAGTTCGTGCACACTGCCGGCCGGCGCCGCGCCTGCATAGCTGCCCGCTAATCATACCTCGCGCAGTAATTGCTCGGCGAAAATGATGATTAGCGCTCCAGCGAGGCCGGCGCGGACTGACTGCTGCATCCAGATCAGATGCCGGGCGGCGGGGAGGGCCGGGCGGTGTGTGCAGAGGATCGGACGGGTCGACACCGCCCCGCGGCCGGCGACGGATCGCTGCCGACGTCCGCACGGCCGCGCCGGCCCACCGTCCGGCGGACGTGTAATCAGTCAGAGGAATTACGGCGGAGTTACGGCGGAGTTACGGCGGAGTTACGGCGGAGTTACGGCGCCAGTCTGAGTTACACGGCCGTCTTTGGGCCGGATTCTAACACGGCAGCCCGCCGCCGCCGGGACAAGGCTATTTCCCAAACGTCCGTCGCCGGCAGATTCCAATTCAGATACTGTCCGCCGACGACCTGCTCAAGTTTTTATCCTGCCGGCGCGGCGCGGTAATACGATATCGACGCGGCGCGGCGCGGCCAGGTCCGGCGGGGAAAGTCGGGCCCCGCTCCTCGGCCACTCTCCGTCCCACACTTCATGTTGAGGCTGGCCGGCCGCCGCCTCCGGTGCGAGCGGTTGCCCAACGGCCTCCTCAATGACACTCTGGCGAGGCGTGATTGCACCTTCTCTCTCCAGTCGCTTCACGGCGACACGATACAAGGATGCTAAACGGCAATTAGGTGTCATGACGCAAGCGGCGCGGGGCTGAGGGGTGGTGTGTAGCGCGGCCGGCGGGGCTGAGGGGTGGTGTGTAGCGCGGCCGGCGGGGCTGAGGGGTGGTGTGTAGCGCGGCCCGCGGGGCTGAGGGGTGGTGTGTAGCGCGGCAGGCGGCGCGGGGCTGAGGGGTGGTGTGTAGCGCGGCCGGCGGGGCTGAGGGGTGGTGTGTAGCGCGGCCGGCGGCTCGGGGCTGAGGGGTGGTGTGTAGCGCGGCCGGCGGCTCGGGGGCTGAGGGGTGGTGTGTAGCGCGGCCGGCGGGGCTGAGGGGTGGTGTGTAGCGCGGCCGGCGGCTCGGGGCTGAGGGGTGGTGTGTAGCGCGGCCGGCGGCTCGGGGGCTGAGGATGAGGGGTGGTGTGTAGCGCGGCCGGCGGCTCGGGGCTGAGGATGAGGGGTGGTGTGTAGCGCGGCCGGCGGTGCCGGCGGGTCGTGCCGGCCGGGGCGGCGCCGCCCGGCACGACCGGCTGATAGACGCGCCTCCCGCCGGCCGACACAGCTCACCTACTTACCTTCCCAGCCGGCTGGTGTACCGCAGCCCAGGTCAGCTCGGCGGCCTGCTGTGATGTCCAGGTCAGGTCAGGTGACGGCAGAGTCACACGGCACGGCGGCGCGGCGGGACGGCAGGACGGCGCCTCTGTGTCGCCGCTGTGTCGCCGCCGCCGCCGCCGCCGCCGCCGACCGCGCAGGATCGATGTGGCCCGCGCCGGCCGACCGGCACGCAATCGATACCGACGACGGTGGCGCGGTGGCGGCGAAAGGTGCGCCGCGCCGCGCCGCCACTGCCGCCCGCTGCACGACCGCGGCCCGGGGACCGTCCGCCGGCACAGGGTCCGTCACAGCGCCATTAGAAAGCCGACACAGTGTCACGGTGTACCGATGACGCAACTCAGTTCGAGGGAGTCATCTCGGCAGCTGTCCCGTCCGAACGCCCACTGTCTCCGCGGGGCTGAGGTTGATCCGCGATTTTTCCAGTGTCAAGGAGCGACAAAGCCGGCTGTCGGACTGGGCCTTGACCCCGAGTGTGAGGTGTGAGCGGACAATACGCATTGCCAAATCTCTTTTCATCTGCCTGCGTTAGGGGGTGGGAACGGGCGGATGGGGCGCAGAGTACAGAACACAGAGAAGTGTCTGTGCCAGGGTCTGCGCTCCCCGCGTTACTTTGTTCCACTAGATCTCGTGCATCCCTGAACGCTCCGCCGTGGTGTCGACACTGGGAGGAGTGATAATAGTGTGAGATCAGTCACCGAGAGCCAGCGCTGCCTGCTGATGGCGGGATATGTTATCACCGCAGATTGCTGTTAATGTCTGTTGATGTATACTGATATAGGCTTAGGTCTGCTGGTGTCTTGTGATGCGTTCTGATATCTGTTGATATACTTTAATTCCTGTTGGTATCTGCTGATTTGTGTTTATACCTGCTGATGTCTGCTGATATACGATGATTCCTGCTGATACCTGTTGATGGTTATTGTTATCTGCTGATATATGCTCATTTCAATAGATCTGTTGATATCTGTTGTGTCTTCTGATGTGTGTTGATATTTGTTGATGTATGTTGATGTATGTTGATATTTGTTGATGTCTGCTGATGTCTGCTGATGTCTGCTGATGTCATCTGATGTCTGCTGATGTCATCTGATGTCGGCTGGTGTCTGCTGATGTCTGCTGATGTCATCTGATGTCCGCTGATGTCATCTGATGTCATCTGATGTGTGCTGATGTCTGCTGATGTCTGATGTCTGCTGATGTCTGCTGATGTCTGATGTATGCTGATGTCTGATGTATGATGATGTCATCTGATGTCTGCTGATGTCCTCTGTTTGCTGATGTCTGCTGATGTATGGTGATGTCTGCTGATGTCTGCTGATGTCCTCTGATGCCCTCTGATGTCGGCTGATGTCTGCTGGTGTCTGCTGATGTCCTCTGATGTCCGCTGATGTCATCTGATGTCATCTGATGTGTGCTGATGTCTGCTGATGTCTGATGTCTGCTGATGTCTGCTGATGTCTGAGGTATGCTGATGTCCTCTGATGTCTGCTGATGTCCTCTGATGTTTGCTGATGTCTGCTGATGTATGGTGGTGTCTGCTGATGTCTGCTGATGTCCTCTGATGTCCTCTGATGTCGGCTGATGTCTGCTGATGTCCTCTGATGTCCTCTGATGTCCTCTGATGTCCTTTGATGTCCTCTGATGTCCTCTGATGTCTGACGATGTCTGATGATGTCGGCTGATGTCCTCTGATGTCTGCTGATGTCTGATGATGTCCTCTGATGTCGGCTGATGTCTGCTGATGTCCTCTGATGTCATCTGATGTCTGATGATGTCTGATGATGTCGGCTGATGTCGGCTGATGTCTGCTGACCGGCGGGAGGTGAGCGGCTCCGTGGTCCGGTCGGCACCATGCCCTGCGGACAGTGCTGTTAACGGTGTGTACCCATTGTGCAGACACAGCCGTCCGTTCGTGATCATCCCGTATTAGCGCGCTCGCAAAACACAGACTATTACAGCGAGGAATATTAAGCAGGTGCTGGTGCCGCAGGCGACCGCCAGTAAACCTTGTATTTCATATACCCTTGCGAAATGTATATATCTTCTGAGAATACGGCGGAGTAAAAATGGAAATCACAATGATTGAATATCTAGCACCTGAGTCTGCATCGGTCATAAAACTCCATATGAGGTGTAGCGTTCAATAATATTCAGCTTGTGTTCGCAGGGTGGTGAATATTCTGATGTAAGAGCGCCTTGTGTGACGGTATGGGTGGATGCCCGGTAAGTGTATACCACAGGTGTTCGTGGTAACGGGACGGTCGGCTCTGGATATCAAATGATCAAGCATCTCCAGCAATGTCACTGCGGAATTCACATGTCGATTGCGGAGTTTATGACGAATTCCTTTACCTGGGTTTGTGAGGTTTACAACGTCTCTGCCGTTCGAAATGTGGTGTTGCAAAACCTGGCCTTCGGGCTTCTCTCAATGAGTAGTATGAGAGTTTCCAAACGAGTAGTGAGCACAGAGTAAAAGAGCAAGTCGACACAAGATAACTGCCCGTAAATCTGGCCGCATTGGGTAACCGAGTACACCCCGGGGCCTGTGTGCGAAATTACCTCTCAACAGCTTTCCTGAAGAGCTATGAGATAATGTTCTGAAAACCTTTTCTTGACAGTCGAAATACTCTTCTTAGGTGTTCTAGTGTTTTCCGTTTTTTTCTTGGGCACACATATAAAGCAAATGAGCAACGATAAAACAGCAATGACGATTTGTATGCGCTCATGTTTCACGCATATGGTGCGGTCTCAGCCGCGATTAAGACTTCTGATATCATCAGCAATAAGTCACAGTTCTGGTCGCAGTTCTGACACTGCCGTATCGCAGGATGCGTGTGCAGCGTGGCCGAAACACACGCATTGCGTGTTATACGTGGCCGAAACACATGTATTGCGTGTTATCCGTGGGCTGCAGCGAATAGTGCGTGTTTTGCTCCAATCCAATCCCTGTATCCGGACGGCGGGTAAACCTGCCATCCCTGTATCCGGACGGCGGGTAAACATGTTGATTCACTCAAAATTGATGGTTACGCTAACATGAAGGCGAGATTGAAGTTCTAATAAGTACATCGCAGAGACATTAGTCAGAGTGAAGAGCTTGTGAAATTACGTATTAGAGCCATTGGATGCATTACATTTGATGGCGTTCTACATGTGTACTTGGTGTCGTTTTTGTTGTGGTATGATATCCCGGCTCGGTCCCGGTGACGGGTCTCGGTGACGGGTCTCGGTGACAGTATCGGTGACGGGTCTCGGTGACGGGTCTCGGTGACGGGTCTCGGTGACGGGTCTCGGTGAAAGGTCTCGGTGACGGGTCTCGGTGACGGGTCTCGGTGACGGGTCTCGGTGACGGGTCTCGGTGACGGGTCCCGGTGACGGGTCCGGTGACGGGTCCCGGTGACGGGTCTCGGTGACCGTGGTGACGGGTCTCGGTGACCGTGGTGCCTCGGGCGCCGTGACGTGTGAGTCACGTGACCTGGCTGAGGTCAGCTGTGCGGGCCGGCGGCCGTCGGAGGAGGACGGACCGGGGACTGGTGCGGCCGGTTGCGGCCGGTGGGCCGCCGCAATACAGGTACTGGTTTCGGTCTACACATGTACAAGTTTTGGTAGATTCTGTTTATAAAATATCAAGAGCACAATTTTGCCGAAGTAAATATAACTGAATATAGAGCAGATAAGGAGATAGATCAATATTTAAAATCGGGAAATTACCAAATACCGAAAGGGAAATTAGCTATATGATCAACATCTATCAACCGAATATCCAAAAGCGGATTTTCGATATGACAAATACTGATATTTTGTAGTACAAAAAAAATAGTATTTCAACAGCATTAATATTAAATACTTATAATATTTGATGTCGTTTGTTGATTCGAAATTGATGCATTAAAATAAGTACCTGAATTGCAACGCATAAGACAAGGAAGTCGCTGTTTATCGGACCAAACTGACTGACAGGCTGCATGTTCTTCTCCCAGCCCCTCTGCTGGCGTGGGAAGGCTGCCACTGCCGTCCGTTACCCAGGAGTTCCCGCTGGCCTGAGAGGACTGACTGGCTGTCACTGCCGTCCGTTACCCAGGAGTTCCCGCTGGCCTGAGAAGACTGACTGGCTGCCACTGCCGTCCGTTACCCAGGAGTTCCCGCTGGCCTAAGAGGACTGACTGGCTGTCACTGCCGTCCGTTACCCAGGAGTTCCCGCTGGCCTGAGAGGACTGACTGGCTGCCACTGCCGTCCGTTACCCAAGAGTTCCCGCTGGCCTGAGAGGACTGACTGGCTGTCACTGCCGTCCGTTACCCAGGAGTTCCCGCTGGCCTGAGAGGGACTGACTGGCTGCCACTGCCGTCCGTTACCCAGGAGTTCCCGCTGGCCTGAGAGGACTGACTGGCTGCCACTGCCGTCCGTTACCCAGGAGTTCCCGCTGGCCTGAGAGGACTGACTGGCTGCCACTGCCGTCCGTTACCCAGGAGTTCCCGCTGGCCTGAGAGGACTGACTGACTGCCACTGCCGTCCGTTACCCAGGAGTTCCCGCTGGCCTGAGAGGACTGACTGACTGCCACTGCCGTCCGTTACCCAGGAGTTCCCGCTGGCCTGAGAGGACTGACTGGCTGCCACTGCCGTCCGTTACCCAGGAGTTCCCGCTGGCCTGAGAGGACTGACTGGCTGTCACTGCCGTCCGTTACCCAGGAGTTCCCGCTGGCCTGAGAGGACTGACTGGCTGCCACTGCCGTCCGTTACCCAGGAGTTCCCGCTGGCCTGAGAGGACTGACTGGCTGCCACTGCCGTCCGTTACCCAGGAGTTCCCGCTGGCCTGAGAGGACTGACTGGCTGCCACTGCCGTCCGTTACCCAGGAGTTCCCGCTGGCCTGAGAGGACTGACTGGCTGTCACTGCCGTCCGTTACCCAGGAGTTCCCGCTGGCCTGAGAGGACTGACTGGCTGCCACTGCCGTCCGTTACCCAGGAGTTCCCGCTGGCCTGAGAGGACTGACTGACTGCCACTGCCGTCCGTTGCCCAGGAGTTCCCGCTGGCCTGAGAGGACTGACTGGCTGCCACTGCCGACCCGTCCCCAGCTGACTGCCGACCCGTCCCCCGCTGCTCTCCAGCTGACTGCCGACCCGTCCCCCGCTGGTCTCCAGCTGACTGCCGACCCGTCCCCCGCTGGTCTCCAGCTGACTGCCGACCCGTCCCCCGCTGCTCTCCAGCTGACTGCCGACCCGTCCCCAGCTGACTGCCGACCCGTCCCCCGCTGCTCTCCAGCTGACTGCCGACCCGTCCCCAGCTGACTGCCGACCCGTCCCCCGCTGCTCTCCAGCTGACTGCCGACCCGTCCCCCGCTGCTCTCCAGCTGACTGCCGACCCGTCCCCCGCTGGTCTCCAGCTGACTGCCGACCCGTCCCCCGCTGGTCTCCAGCTGACTGCCGACCCGTCCCCCGCTGCTCTCCAGCTGACTGCCGACCCGTCCCCAGCTGACTGCCGACCCGTCCCCCGCTGCTCTCCAGCTGACTGCCGACCCGTCCCCAGCTGACTGCCGACCCGTCCCCCGCTGCTCTCCAGCTGACTGCCGACCCGTCCCCAGCTGACTGCCGACCCGTCCCCCACTGCTCTCCAGCTGACTGCCGACCCGTCCCCCGCTGATCTCCAGCATACCCTTCACACGTGCTCAGAATCAGACGTTTCTTTGACGGCCGTGCAGTGGCGCGTGGATTTATAATCTGTCGGCAGATCGCATATTCAGCGATCAAAATGCAGAGCTGACGGGCACCGTATGCAGCGGGTGGCGAGGCGGTGCCGGTGCCGTTTCTTCACCCCGCGTCACTCCACGACGCAACTGCGCCATAACCGGCACGTCTGCGCCACTTCCCGGCGACAGGCGCCCGGTGACGCGCGCGGCTTCCTGTTCCACTGAGCGGAGAGCGGTGAGCCGTCCGGACTGCAACACCTTCGCTAATGGTTGGCGGAGAGCGCGGTGCTGCCCCTGCGGCCGGGCGGGCAGGGCGGAGGGTGCAGCGGCGCGCACTCGTGACTTATTTATCGACCCGCGGAGAGCGCGCCGCTGCAGCCTCCGTCATTACTCGGCAGAGTGTTCGTCATTTTCAGTTCATGAACCCGGCGTTTAACAGCTCTGCTCATGAGGCCGCGATGCGGCGGAGCCGCCGGCGGCGGCGGCGGCCGGGAGGTGGCAGTGGAGATGTGCTGAGTTACATAGAGATACAGAGGAAGGGCGGGGAGAGGGAGGGAGGAGGGAGGGAGGGCGGCCGTGGCGGACCGGACTCTGGCACAGCGCAGTGACCGCCGCGGTGGTCGTCCCGCCCATCTGGCGTCACCGGTTTCTCACGCCGCGCCCGACGTACGCCGCTGGAATTATCCTCGGCTGTAATTGAAAAGCACGTCCCGTCTGCCGCCGCTCAAAGGCCCGCTGCCGCCTCCTTTATGGGCAGGGCAGTGTCCTGTATGGAAGGGGTAGTGTCGGCCGTCCCGGGAGGCCTCGTTCTCCCATAATCGTCCCTCTGTTGGGACCGTATTATCCCACCAGAGAAGGGTCGCGAAAGGAGCGCGGGCATAAATCAATTGCGTCCCTTGCCAATAAAGCCTGAATGCTGTGTGGCCATTCAGAGCAATAACGTATCTTTCAGCGCCCAGTGAGACTGCAGTCTGCGGATGACTTGTCTCGGTGATGAGGGGTAACGTACCTTTCAGCGCCCAGTGAGACTGCAGTCTGCAGATGACTTGTCTCGGTGATGAGGTGTCGAATGGGGAGCATTCGCATCCAACTACGACGGCAACACAGGCACAATCCCACAGCCAACTCGCATTTGTTTCTTCCAGGTATATACGGTCACAAAACACCTAACTGGCCACTGGCCACTGGCCACTGTGCGGCACCGCCAGTCCCACGCCACCGTCCAGAACACTTTCTCGCAGCGAATCTCGCTACCAAACAGCCGACGCTGGCACCGAAACAGCCACCGAGACTACCAACGAAGTGCGCACTTCCAACTTCTGTGCTTCTGCCCGGTGGACACTGCGGTCGATCTTGGGTCGGTTGCTCTCTCTCTCAACACACTATCAGCAGACCACGTCACACCCACTCTGCTCCTGTCCGGTCTGAACAGCCGCGCAGACGACGCTGCAGGCTGCGTGATCAGCGGGAGCGTCGCACGTCCTCCCTCTGCGGCGGTCCAGGCAGCACTGGCCGCCGCCGCCGCCGCCGCCGCCGGCCGGGCGGGAGCGGCGGGATGATAGAGCCGTCTGGGCGGGCCGGCGGGCCGGGCTGCAGCGGGGAGCCTCCGTCGCCGCCAGCCGAGGGCCCGGGCGGCGAGCACGCACCGCGGGCGGCATGTCTGACGTCAGGTGGACCGCGCAGGGGACCGCCGAGGGACCCCACCCACAGGACCGCAGAGAGAAGCAGGTACTGGGAGGAAAACAGAGCAGTGGGGCTGGCAGGTGATGCTGGGAGTGGTAAGGACTGGGGCCAGCTAGCTCAGATAGATCACGGAGAAATATGTAGGAAATGTGAACTGCAGAGAGAGACAGTTCTGGTGGAGGAAACTGGAGCAGCAGAGACGGCTCAACGACGTGGCTGAAAATCTGCGCCGAGTCTGAATGCTGTTGAAATTTATATTGATGACTGGACCCGGACCGAACTTGGCATTTAAAAACGCATATCGGGGGGGCTAGATAAACGAAAGCACAGTAGATGGATAATCCACTGCTATTGGAAGGATAGTACCATACCATTGAATAGTCCGGTGAGGATTACCTGTTCTGCTGATGAAGCAACATCTATACTGTGTGACGCAATCTCCCGTGTAATTGCCGCGCCGCGCCTTATTCTGGCTAGCCCCATGATTTAGACACCGCTCAATTAACAAGTGCAGCGCATTGGCAGGCACCGCACATCGATACGTTGCATCTCATTCCACCGTTCGATTGGTCTCATCACCGTGCGGCGCAGTGCCGGCTTCGTCACCCTGCCTCTGGTGTAGCCGGCCCGCGGCCGCTGCGCCGCCCCATCCTGGCCGCACTGCCCCCCCCCCCCCCCCGTAATGACCAGTCACCGTGTGTCGACAGCGAAAATTAGCCGGCAGGATTCCCATCTATACCTGGTGCGAGCGCATCATCTAATAATGGCCGCAACGTTTGCAGTTTCCTGCGGGTGGCGATGTCTCGCCGGCGTAATTAAGGCGACGCTGTCTCGCCGGCGATGTCTCGCAGGCGTAATTAAGGCGACGCTGTCTCGCCGGCGATGTCTCGCCGGCGTAATTAAGGCGACGCTGTCTCGCCGGCGATGTCTCGCAGGCGTAATTAAGGCGACGCTGTCTCGCCGGCGATGTCTCGCAGGCGTAATTAAGGCGTCGCTGTCTCGCCGGCGATGTCTCGCCGGCGTAATTAAGGCGACGCTGTCTCGCCGGCGATGTCTCGCCGGCGTAATTAAGGCGACGCTGTCTCGCCGGCGATGTCTCGCAGGCGTGATTAAGGCGACGCTGTCTCGCCGGCGATGTCTCGCAGGCGTAATTAAGGCGTCGCTGTCTCGCCGGCGATGTCTCGCCGGCGTAATTAAGGCGACGCTGTCTCGCCGGCGATGTCTCGCCGGCGTAATTAAGGCGACGCTGTCTCGCCGGCGATGTCTCGCAGGCGTAATTAAGGCGACGCTGTCTCGCCGGCGATGTCTCGCAGGCGTAATTAAGGCGTCGCTGTCTCGCCGGCGATGTCTCGCAGGCGTAATTAAGGCGACGCTGTCTCGCCGGCGATGTCTCGCAGGCGTAATTAAGGCGACGCTGTCTCGCCGGCGATGTCTCGCAGGCGTAATTAAGGCGTCGCTGTCTCGCCGGCGATGTCTCGCCGGCGTAATTAAGGCGACGCTGTCTCGCCGGCGATGTCTCGCCGGCGTAATTAAGGCGACACTGTCTCGCCGGCGATGTCTCGCCGGCGTAATTAAAGCGACGCTGCCTCGCCGGCGATGTCTCGCAGGCGTAATTAAGGCGACGCTGGCCGGCAGCTGATGGAGACTGCGATTCAGAGTGTAAATATGTGCATGTGGTAGGTACGGCAGTCCAAGGCTGAAACGCTTCTACTACTGTACCTATCCATCTACCACGAGGACATCACTTTAGGACTGTGGCCGTTGTTCAATGCTCGAGAGCTGGGTGATATTTTTTATGAAGACTGGGCAGGTGAGTTGATTCAACTAAACTATACAAAACTTTAAATATGCAAAGATATAACCTTCAAACTTTAATATTTAAGGGCTTAAAGGTGTAAAACAAGGGACTAAATGAGTCGAAACAAATGGTAACTTCAGGTTCCTCCAAGAGAGTTATTGTGAACAAATCCTTGCACTTCATTTTTTTTTAGATTTCAGAATAATCATTTTCTATTGAAATGTGCCTGATTGCATTTGTGTCGTCTGTGCTCAAAGTGGCGATTCAGGAATCAGACGTACCACCTGTGCATATTATATATTTTGCCGTGTGACTATGCGCATGCCATGCTTAGTACGCGCACGATCTTAGCTTGTCAGTCCTCGCTTATTGTTGCCAGCGTTCTACAACAGGTGTCTTTACCCAACTGACTTCACCTATTGAGAAGGTGTGACACCTGTTTGTGAAGATACTTCGAAAACAAAACCAGCCCTAGTTAATCGGTCCACTCTGACGGCTCCATCCGAGCCGGTCGTGTCGCGATGTCTGGACGCGGAGGGACGCATGCTTCCTCACAACACCGGGGCAGGCTCGTTCACTCCCCCCCCCCCGCGGCGCGCCCGCCGGCCGCCGCTCCATCAGCCATGCCGGGCCACCCCCGGGCAGCGCGCGATGTCTTCATGACACGGCCACCTCTGCTGCCGCTGCCGCCGCCACGGCCGCCGCCGCTGCCGCCACGCCACGCCGCGCCGCGCCGCCTCGCGCGTAATTGCGTTGTTTTGATGGGGCGGTTGGCGCGGTGGTGCTGCTGTGGAGGTGGTGCGAGAGTCCTGGCCCCAGGGGTGTGCATGTGTGGACAGAGGTGAGGTGGGGAGGGGGGGGGGGTAACCCACGCCCTGCCACGCTGCAGTCTGCTGGCAGTACGTAGTACACACACACACACACACACACACACACACACACACACACACACACACACACACACACACACACACACACACACACACACACACACACACACACACACACACACACACACACACACACACACACACACACGCGCGCGCGCACACACACACACACACACACACACGCACACGCACACGCACACGCACACGCACACGCACACGCACACGCACACGCACACGCACTTATCGTGCCGATATCGACCGTGCACACCGGATCGGAACCCCCAAGGCGGCCACTCCGGACCGGACCGGGCCGCCCCCTCGCCCGCTCGTAGTAAGGTACGTCTCATACCTGAAACGAGAGGCGGTCTGGTTCGGCCGCAGGGAGGTCCGCAAGGCTAAGCCACCGCGGAGCTCTACTCTCACCGAAGGATCTACAAAGGACGTGTTCATCCAAAAAAAAACCTCACCCGACAGAACCAAGCAATCATGTACCACGCTCGTCAACTGCGACGGGCGGGGAAGCTGTGGGCCGTCTGGTCCGACGGGTGCGTCCTGAAGGTGAAAAAGTCCCAGCAAGCGACAACGGTGCGTCTCCGGTCGATGGCCGACCTCCGCCAGTTCGACCAGTGACTGACGCTCATACTGTGTGAAAGTGACATTGGTACCGACGTGCTAGCGAATAGCGATCAGGCAACGA